>UESW01004884.1:520075-543031 GCA_900491605.1 Calamus simplicifolius | reverse complement strand
ATTAATTAGGTTAGCAAATGGGCTTACAAAGTTATAAATGGTATCAAAACCGACTTGTGTATGTCAAAATTGGTAAGCAGAAGGAAAGAAATGGATATAGGATTGTAAAGTCATCCCTATAACATCAACAATCTTGCTCAAGATAGATTAGTGTACGATAAAGACGTCACCTGGTAAAGAGAAAAAATTGTAATACTCGTGCGTAAATAGATTCATATTAGATGGAACAAAAATTATTTAAAAAATTATAACTTATGTTTATCTATTACTAATTAATTTGGACTCAAGTTTTTAAAGTCGCATTGATTCGATCTGGTAATAAGTTAATTAGATCATCATGTGAGTTTGAAGCATTATACCCTATTCTCTTCCTCAGTTCATTAGGAAGATGTAAGAATAATATTTTGTTGAAGGTGGATGCCATTAGATATGGCCTTGCAGTCCCTAAAATACTCCTTTAGAAAGAGATAAGGACGGAAGACATCGCATCTCTAGAGTGAGAAAAGTCTTCAAGAGCTGAAAAATTTAAAGCAACGTCACTCATGCAATCAGTCCACTTTGGCAAACACCTTAACTTTAACCTTTTGGTCCATTAAAGAATGTTCAGAAATTAAATTTTGATGGCATGCAGTAGATAAAAAGTTTTAGAGCTATTTTGTGATACAGATTTAGATTTAGAATATAGAAAAGATTTGAACTTCCATTTGGAAGCCTAAAAAGGTTGCAAACAGAGGATATCAAATCTCTTGCATGATTTTATCTTCTTCAACAAGGTATTAATATTTCACAGTTGAATCAGTTTTTGTGCAATTCTGCTCCCATCTTTGCCAAAAACTCTTTGCATTTGACCATGACATGTTGCCTTTAGTCAAATAAGAATGTTCTTAAAGCCAAAGCAAGAAAAAGGGACTTCTTAAAGAAGCTTTAACTGAAAGCAAGGAATGACAAAGTACCACCAATTTTTTCAATAGATGATAGCTTAAAAATCTAAGAAGTTATTCTTGACTTGACTTTCTAAAGGGCTAAATAGTTTGTGGACTTGAGCTGGTCTTCAATTTCAAGATTAGAAAACGAAAAATATGCATTTCTATAAATCAAAACAAGTTGTTGATTGGATAAAGTCACCTTTAACTTATCCTGCCCAAATTTTTAATACAATATATATATATATATATATCAAGTTGAGGTTGCTTGGTTTTTTACACTATTTCAAGCAAAACCACTTTGCAACGGATCTCTATACCTCAACAACACTAAAGAATAATTTCTATTTTATTTCTTTGATAAGAGTTGGGCTAAAAGATTGAAGGAAAATTTCTAAGGTATTGGCAATGGTAAACTCCCTTGAAAAGGGCTGCACCTTAAAATCTCCTTAAGTGGAGTGGGTAGGACCCTAGATTTCACCTCTAAAACAAAAAATATTATTTGGAATACAACCTTTGACATCTCTGTTAATAGCTATAACTTTCTACTTCTTCTTCTTCTTTTTGTAGTCTAAAGTGAGCTTTGTATTTTCGTCTCTCAAAAAAAGTAAACATTCTTATCCATGCCCGAGGGGAAAAAATAATGAATAAAAGTTGGGAGGCATTATAGTTAAGTATGCTTCTTTTATTTGAATTGTTTTGGATTGGGGACTAATATCTAAAAAGCTATAATTTTGAACTAACAACCATAAGCCAAATGCTTTTACCAGTCATATGCATAGAATTGATTCAGATGAGGCACAATATCTAAACTCAGATTACGACCGAATTTTAGACATAGGTTCGGAGATAAAGAACCTAATCTTTGTTCTTGCGCTCAAATCCAATAGATTTTTAAATTTTCTCCCCTTCTATACCATCATCTCCATTTAATCCCTCTGCACCCGCTAAAGCGATTTTCCATAGGAATTAAATTTTGTCATATCCAATTGTCATCTCTAAAATAAATTGCAATCATGGGTTGTTCTCAGCATCAACTTCCTCCTCTCTACAGGCTCCTCCCACCTGATTGAGATGGTCAAATTGCTTGATTTGGAGGCTGGAATAAGTTTTTAGATATTCTAGGTCCAAACCAACCAAAACTTTAAACCAGATGATGGGCCGCAGGCCCAGCCAGATGACTCATTCAACTAGAACCAAGTCACCAAATACTAGTGCAGAGAATAAATAAACCTTTTTTTGACTTGTCATGTACTTTCTTTCTTCACTTTTTTCCTCTATTTCTTTCTTGCTTCATTTTGATGCTAACCTTAAATGTCCTCCCTTGCCATATTTCATTATATCCACTGATATTAACAAGGGAAACTCTAATTTGAGTTGGTGGGTTGACCATTGATGTGGCTGACACAGCCACAAAGATAACTATGGCAAAATCGTAATCTTAAGACGGCCCCGGCATCTCCAGGTCGTCCAAGTCGGTCAAGTCCCCTGACTTCCCAGGATGGTCCCGCTCGACCCCGGCACCCCCATGTCGGCCAAGTCGGTCCTGACCTTCTCAGGTCGGCCCGGCTCGACCCCGACATCTCCAGGTCCTCCAAGTCGGCCAAGTTGGCCCCGGCCTTCCCAGGTCGGCCCCGCTAGGCCCCGGCACCTCCAAGTCGGCCGAGTCGGCCCCAACCTTCTCAGGTCGGCCCCGCTCGGCCCCGGCATCTCCAGGTCGGCCAAGTCGGCCCCGGCACCTCCAAGTCGGCAAGTCGGCCCTGGCCTTCCCAGGTCGGCCCGCTCGGCCCCAGCACCTCCAAGTCAGCGAGTCGGCCCCAACCTTCTCAGGTCGGCCCCGCTCGGCCCCGGTATCTCCAGGTCGGCCAAGTCGGCCTCGGCCTTCCCAGGTCGGCCCCGCTCGGCCCCGACACCTCCAAGTCGGCCGAGTCGGCCCCAACCTTCTCAGGTCGGCCCAGGCATCTCCATGTCGTCCAAGTCGGCCAAGCCGGCCCCGGCCTTCCCAGGTCGGCACCGCTCGGCCCCGGCACCTCCAAGTTGGCCAAGCCGGCCCTGACCTTCCCAGGTTGGCCCCGCTCGACCCCGGCACCTCCAAGTCGGCCAAGTCGGCCCCGGCCTTCCTAGGTCGGCCCCGCTCGCCCCAGCACCTCCAAGTCGGCCGAGTCGGCCCTGACCTTCTCAGGTCGGCCCCGGCATCTTCAAGTCATCCAAGTCAGCCAAGCCGGCCCCGGCCTTCCCAGGTCGGCCCCACTTGGCCCCGGCACCTCCAAGTCGGCCAAGTCGGCCCCGACCTTTCCAGGTCGGCCCCGCTCGGCCTCGGCACCTCCAAGTCGACCAAGTCGGCCCCGGCCTTCCTAGGTCAGCCCCGGCACTTCCGAGTCGGTCAAGTCGGCCCCGGCCTTCCCAGGTCGGCCCCTCTTGTCCCAACTTCTTCGGGCCAGCCGTATCGGCCCCGACCATCCCTGGTCGACCCCGTCCCGGCACCTTCAGGACGGACCCAAACGGTCCTGGCTATTTGCGCCGCCATCCTTCTGACCCACGCCGCCTGGCATCCCAGGCCCAACTACCCGTTGGCCACCTCGCTGATGGGACTGGACCTAACTATCTGTCAGCCCCGCTGACTGATGGGACGTGGCTCACCAACCGCCATTTTTCTCCTCCTCCGATGGGTTAGGACCACCAACCAGCCAAGATTCACGCAACCCTCACAAACCCCGCGGACATTCCTTTCTCACAGGAACCCCACGTGGTCGCACAGGGGTCAACCCCCTACAAAAGGAAGGTCCACTCAAGAATAAGATAACGCAAACTCGTACACTTGCTACCCTGATACCCAGAAAGAAACTCCTATCTTTCTGAGGACTCATTCTTCTTCCCAGAGCTCGTATGAGCTCTTCCTCAGCTGTGACCCCTGTTACTAACTTGAGCATCGGAGGGTCCTCACCGGAATTTCCTTGGTCTTGAGACTTTTTGCAGGCCATTCGATCAGGCGAAGGATGGCAAATTAAGCAGCTCTCTTCTCCCGATGTTCAGGACTGGTGATCAGGCGTCATCAGATTGGCGCGCTAGGAAGGGGGGCGAAACTAAGGCAGACAAAGGAGGTCCAAACCCTACAGTTTATTTCTCTCCCCCTCCCAATAATGGTGATGACACGAGCTCAGGATGCCTCAGTCAGTCACCCTGGGGGGCAACTTCCCCCATCTAAGCAGCAGGAGTCCAACCTCCCTGCCGCTGGTCCTCCCATCGTTTCCCCTCAACCGGAGGTGGTTGCTCCGGCTACAGAGTAGCTGGCAACCCTCACTCGACAAGTTCAGACCCTCACCGCTATGGTCTACGGACTTCAGCAGTAGCAGTCCGTCGCCACCCAACATCAAACCGCTCCCCTTGCTAGTCAGCAATCTGCAAGGGGAGGCTTTCCTCAGCGAGAGACCGGCCGTCGCCGGGCTTCTCCAAGAAAGCCCTGCCGTGAGCTCCCCAAACGGCCACGATCCCCTGATTGCGGCCCGAGCAAGTTCCCTCCAGAGCGCACCGATAGGAGGAGCCAAAGCGAAAATCTCACTTTTCGCATCCTTCTTCTTCTTCTTCCTCTTCTTCATCTTCCGAGCCGTCTCGAAGAGCCCCGACAATCAGCCACTAGGCGGAGGAGCGCCTGGATGAGTACAATCGGCGACTAGATGAGCTCACCAGGAAGATCAACAATCAACCAGAGGAGGAATATGACACCCGTCCTCCTTACACTCGCCGAATACTAGAGGAGCCTGTTCCCTCTAGATTCCGATTCCCCCAGATAGATCCGTACGATGGCACGACGGATCCTCTCGATCACCTCAAGAGCTACAAATCCATGATGCAAGTCCAGGGTGCCTCAGACGCCCTTCTCTGTAAGGCTTTCCCTGCCACTCTGTGGAAAGCCGCTCGCGCCTATCCCCTCATAGCATCGACTCTTTTTGAGAGCTGGAGAGGGATTTTTTGGCACATTTCGACGCCTGCCGGTGCATCCCAAGAGTCGCAGACAGCCTCTTCTCAGTGCGCCAGAAGGAGGGAGAGTCGCTGCAGGACTTTTGTCCCGGTTCAAAACCGCCGCCCTCAAAGTTTATCATCTCGACGATGCGGTGGCCACGCTGGCGCTGAAGCGGGGACTCCTCCCATCCCGTTCACCTTTTCTCTAGATAAGAAGCCCCCAAGTTTCTACTCCGACCTCCTCCTCCAAGCCCAGAAGTACATCCGCGCGGATGAGGCCGACCTCACTCGTCGGAAATCCTCAAGAAGCTCCAGCCGCAAGCTTGCACGCCCCAAGCTTAGCGGACCCCCTCATCACCGGCGGTCCGACCCGTCTCGCCGGTCCGACAATAGGCGTCGAAGCCCCATCCCCGATGAGAGCAAGCTCACACCCCTTCTCGCCCCTCGATCCCACATCCTGATGAAAATCGAGGGCGAGCCTTATCTCTAGCGCCCTCCTCCCATGAAGAAAGGTCTTCCCCGCGACAAGAGCCGTTACTGCCGATTCCACCGAGATTATGGCCACGATACCGATAGCTGCTACAGTCTGAAGCGGGCCATCGAGGAGCTCATCCAGCGGGGCTACCTCGGCAAGCATGTCCAAAAGGCACCACAACCATCGCCGGCACTTATGGGACCCCCGCCCACTCAGTCCATGATCGACAACACCCCCACGGAGCGGACGGTTGGAATGGTATCCTAGGGAGCGGCCTCCGCATCTAAGCGGAGGGGGAGGAGGCGCCGGTAGTGTAGTCTTGGGGGGGTCGGTGAATATTGAAAATGTAAACAATAAAGGCATTGTCGTCTCTATGACAATCGCCAAGCACCCTGTAAAAAGGATATTAGTTGATAGTGGCAGCTCGGCTGACATCCTTACTTACAACGCTTTTGTTCAGATGGGATTATCTCTAGACTCTCTTCAACCTGTGGCAACCCCTTTGGTCGGGTTCACCGGAGATTCGGTAAGGGTTGAAGGCGAGATATCTTTGCCTGTGACAGCCGGGACACCGCCATACCAAAGCATAGTGATCATGAAGTTCCTGGTCGTGAGGGTCCCCTTGGCATACAACGCCATTCTCGGGCGTCCAGGCCTAAATCTATTGGATGCGGTTATCTCCACCCAGTGCCTGCTGGTGCAGTTTCCCACTAGTAAAGGAGTAGGGGAGATGAAGGGCGAGATCGGCTCAGTTCTGCCCTGCTATCACGCGGCATCAAGCTCCTTGGAGGTCGAGCCGGTCCCAGAAGCAATTGATCCCAGGGAATCCGACAGGAGGGGGGAACCGGCCGAGCACCTCCTGACTTTTCCACTCGGGGACGATCCGGTGAGGACCGTGCGCATTGGCGGACTCCTCCCCCAGGAGGATCGTGATCGCCTCCTAACCTTCCTGCAGGCCAACTCAGATGTTTTCGTTTGGTCAGCGTCTGACATGCCCGGCATCCCTCCAGAAGTAATCACCCACAAGCTCAACATTGATCCGAAGCATCGTCCAATCCGCCAGAGGAAGAGGAGCTTTGCTCCCGAGCGGCAAAAAGCCATTGATGAGGAGGTCAACAAACTGCTCAATGTCGGCCACATCCGAGAAGCACATTACCCTAGCTGGTTGGCCAATGTGGTCATAGTACGAAAGGCAAACGAGAGCTGAAGAATATGCATCGACTTCACTGACCTTAACAAGGCATGTCCGAAAGACAGTTTTCCCCTGCCAAGGATAGACCAATTGGTAGATTCCACCTCCGGCCACGAGCTCCTTAGCTTCATGGACTCCTTCTCCGGATATAATCAAATAAGAATGGACCCCAGTGACGAAGAGCACACATCCTTTGTGACAGAAAAGGGAATTTATTGCTACAAAGTGATGCCCTTCGGTCTCAAGAATGCAGGGACGACTTATCAAAGGTTAATGAACAGGGTATTTTAGGATCAGCTGGGCTGGAACATGAAGGTCTATGTGGATGACATGTTAACTAAGAGCATCCGCGCTTCTTATCATGTTTCCGATCTAGAGGAAACCTTCAACAACCTCCGCCGCTTCCAAGTCAAGTTGAACCCCAAGAAATGTGCCTTCAAGGTCACGATGGGCAAGTTTCTGGGTTTTATGGTAACTCAGCGAGGGATCAAGGCGAACCCAGAGAAAATCAGTGCCATTCTCGATATGAGGCCACCATCCAGCAAGAAGAAAGTACAATGGCTAACGGGAGGGTGGCGGCTCTAAGTCGTTTCCTCTCCAAATCGGCTGAGAGGTGCTTGCCCTTCTTCAAGGCCTTGCGGAAGGTGAACAACTTCGAGTGGACGGACGACTGCCAGAAAGCCCTCGATGGCCTGAAGGCATTTCTGTCTTCTCCGCCGCTCTTGTCCAAGCCAAGAGATGGGGAGAGTCTCTTCCTCTACCTAGCTGCTTCTTCGGAGGCTGTTAGCTCAGTCTTGATGCGTCTCGATGCTGACGGAACCCAGAGGCTAGTCTATTACGTGAGCAAGGTGCTCCACGATGCGAAGGTCAGATACTCCAAGACCGAGAAAATTATCTTCGCCCTGGTCGTCTCCGCCCAATGTCTCTGCCCATATTTCAAGCCCATCCTATTGTGGTGCTCACGGACCAGCCCCTCTGAGCCATCCTGGCCCGTCCAGACACCTCAGGCTGACTTGCCAAGTGGGCCATCAAGCTAGGGGAATTCGACCTCTCCTTTCAGGCGCGGCCGGCCTTGAAGTCCCAAGTCCTGGCCGACTTCCTGATCGAATGCACTTGGGCAGATGAAGAGATCAGGGAGGTTTCTGTGGAGTGGCACGAGCCCAAACCGAGCGACGATGGAGAATCCTGGATCATTCATGTAGATGGCGCATTAAACTCTCAGAGAAGCGGTACCGGCCTCATTCTTGCCGGGCCAGCTGGAGAGAGAGTGGAATATGCCTTGCGGTTTCTGTTCGAAGCCACCAACAACCAGGCCAAGTATGAAGCTTTGCTAGCAGGGTTGAGGCTAGCCCAGGAGTTGAGAGTAAGACGTCTTAGAGCTTTCACCGATTCGCAGCTCGTCTCCGGGCAAATCAATGGAGTACGAGGCGCGTGACCCTGCTATGACTCAGTACCTGAGTAAGGTTCGGCTCTTGGTCTCCCCGTTATCTTATTAAATCATTAGTTACATTCCCCGGAGTGAAAATGCCAAGGCCGACATCCTTTCCCGCCTGGCTACCTCCGCCGACGGCATCGTAAGGGACGCCTACATTGAATACTTAGAAAGGCCCAGCATAGAAGATGGCGAGGAAGTCCTCCCGCTCACCCACGAGCCTGCATAGATGGATGCCTGCGTCCGCTATCTCACTGACGGCACCCTCCCTGATGACCGCAATGAAGCCAAGCTGCTCAAGTGGAGGGCCTCCAAGTTCGTTCTCCTAGACGGACGCCTGTACAGAAGGTCATTCTCCTACCCTTTGCTCAAATATGTGGGGCCCACCAATGCCGACTACATCCTTAGAGAAATCCATGAAGGCATCTGCGGAAATCATCTGGAGGGCAGGTCCCTAGCCCAGAAGGCCCTCCGTCAGAGATATTTTTGGCTCACCATAAGAGAGGATGCTGCCAGATTAGTTCAGAAGTGCGATGGTTGCCAGCACCACGCACACATTCAGCATCAGCCGTCCACCCCGCTCAACCCACTCTCAGCCCCTTGGCCTTTTGCTTAGTGGGGAATAGACATCCTTGGGCCGTTCCCCCCAGCCTCGGGACAGCGGAGATTCTTACTAGTAGCCATCGACTACTTTTTCAAGTGGGTCGAGGTCGAGGCGCTGGCTAAGATCACCGAGAGTAAAGTTAAAGCCTTCTTCTGGAAGTCGATCATATGTCGTTTTGGCCTACCTCACACCCTCGTCATGGACAACGGCCGCCAATTCAACAACGAAGCATTCAAGGCTTTTTGTAGTGAGCTGGGTATCCGCCATCGATTCACCTCTGTCGGCCACCCCAGACCAACGGGGAGGCCGAGGTCATGAATCGCACCATTCTCAGGGGGCTCAGGACCAGGCTGGATGGATCCAAGGGTCGATGGGTGAAGGAGCTCCCCAGCATGATATGGGCTTACCACACGACTCCCAGAGCCCCGGCGAGCGAGACTCCCTTCAGTCTCATTTTTGGATCCGAGGCTATCATCCCTGTCGAGATCGGACTACCCAGTCCACGCATGGAGTCCTTCAATGAAGAAGACAACTCCACATTGATACGGGCCAGCCTGGACTTTATCGACGAGGCACACGACCGGGCAAGGATGCGTATGGCAGCGTTCCGTCAACGGGCAGCCAAATACTACAACGCCCGGTTCATCCTAAAGTCTTCCGCCAGGGATATCTGGCTTAAGAAAGGCTGAGGTATCTAAGCCTACGGAGTGGGGCAAACTATCCCCCAACTAGGAGGGTCCTTACCGCATCGCCGAGACACTCCACCGGGGGGCATACAGGCTGGAAGAGCTCAGCGGACAATCCATTCCGCGTACCTGGAATGCGGATAACCTCCGCCGATATTATCAATGATGTATCCCCCAGAATACAAGCAATAAAAAAAGGGGTCCCTTCCAGCGTCATAGCCTGCTCTCCCTTGCATCCGAGGACCAATTCTCATAAAAGGAGCTCGCCGGCATCGCGGCCCACAGGACACCACTTGGCCCCAGCACAGAGGTGCCCCCGAGGCGGTTAAGACCCTAAAGGCTCCGTACCTGCCGAGTCGCCCTTCGGGCGGCACACAAACCCCCGAAGTGATTCTAAAGAAGCTCACCGGCATCGCGGCCCACGGGACATCACTCGGCCCCGGTATGGAGGTGCCCCCGAGGCGGTTAAGGCCCTAAAGGCTCCATACCCGTTGAGTCGTCCTTCGGGTGGCACACAAACCCCCGAAATGGTTCTAAAGGAGCTCGCTGGCATCGCGGCCCACGGGACACCACTCAGCCCCGACACAGAGGTGCCCCCGAGGCGGTTAAGATCCTAAAGGCTCCGTACCCGCCGAGTCGCCCTTCGGGCGGCACACAAACCCCTGAAGTGGTTCTAAAGGAGCTCGTTGGCATCGCAGCCCACGGAACACCACTCGACCCCGGCACAGAGGTGCCCCCGAGGCGGTTAAGACCCTAAAGGCTCCGTACCCGCCTAATCACCCTTCGGGCGGCACACAAACCCCCGAAGTGGTTCGAAAAGAGCTCGCAAGCATCGCGGCCCACGGGACACTACTCGGCCCCGGCACAGATGTGCCCTCGAGGTGGTTAAGACCCTAAAGTCTCCGTACCCACTGAGTCACCCTTCGGGTGGCACACAAACCCCCGAAGTGGTTCTAAAGGAGCTCGCTGGCATCGCGGCCCACGGGACACCACTCAGCCCCGCCACGGGGGTGCCCCCGAGACGGTTAAGATCCTAAAGGCTCCGTACCCGCCGAGTCGCCCTTCGGGCGGCACACAAACCCCTGAAGTGGTTCTAAAGGAGCTCGTTGGCATCGCAGCCCACGGAACACCACTCGACCCCGGCACAGAGGTGCCCCCGAGGCGGTTAAGACCCTAAAGGCTCCGTACCCGCCTAATCACCCTTCGGGCGGCACACAAACCCCCGAAGTGGTTCGAAAAGAGCTCGCAAGCATCGCGGCCCACGGGACACTACTCGGCCCCGGCACAGATGTGCCCTCGAGGTGGTTAAGACCCTAAAGTCTCCGTACCCACTGAGTCACCCTTCGGGTGGCACACAAACCCCCGAAGTGGTTCTAAAGGAGCTCGCTGGCATCGCGGCCCACGGGACACCACTCAGCCCCGCCACGGGGTGCCCCCGAGGCGGTTAAGATCCTAAAGGCTCCATACCCGCCGAGTCGCCCTTCGGACGGCACACAAACCTCCGAAGTGGTTCTAAAGGAGCTCATCGGCATCGCGGCCCACGGGACACCACTCAGCCCCGGCACAAAGGTGCCCCCAAGGCGGTTAAGACCCTAAAGGCTCCGTACCCGCCGAGTCGCCCTTCATGCGGCACATAAACCCCCGAAGTGGTTATAAAGGAGCTCGCCGGCATCGCGGCTCACGGGACACCACTCGGCTCCAGCACAGAGGTGCCCCCGAGGCGGTTAAGACCCTAAAGGCTCTGTACCCAGTCGCCCTTCGGGCAGCACACAAACTCCCGAAGTGGTTCTAAAGGAGCTCGCCGGCATCGTGGCCCACGGGACACCACTCGGCCCCGGCACGGAAGTGCCCCCGAGGCGGTTAAGACCCTAAAGGCTCCGTACCCGCCGAGTCGCCCTTCAGGCGGCACACAAACCCCCGAAGTGGTTCTAAAGGAGTTCGCCGGCATCGCGGCCCACGGGACACCACTCGGCCCCGGCACGGAGGTGCCCCCGAGGCGGTTAAGACCCTAAAGGCTTCGTACCCGCCGAGTCACCCTTCGGGCGGTACACAAACCCCCGAAGTGGTTCTAAAGGAACTCGCCGGCATCGCGGCCCATGGGACACCACTCGGCCCCGGCACGGAAGTGCTCCCGAGGCGGTTAAGACCCTAAAGGCTCCGTACCGCCCGAGTTGCTCTTCAGGCGGCACACAAACCCCCAAAATGGTTCTAAAGGAACTCGCCGGCATCGTAGCCCACTGGACACTACTCGGTCCCCGACGCTCTCGAGCCAATCTCGACATTAAGTTGCTCTCGAATCGTTCTAAGTCCTTAGAATATTCTTCGGTCAAACAGCCTGCGACAACTCAAGGCATCCTAAGTAGCCTCCTACGCGGCCGGCTTATACTTCGAAGACGCATTTCAACATAGGCTAACCTGACGCAGCGGTTTGGCCACGGTATCATCACATGCGCAACGCTCAGAGTCAAAGAGCATCTCGAAAGAAAGGTTCCCCCCTTTCTCATCAACATGCGCGGGATCCGTCTTATTGTTATTCGCACAGCAAAATGGTTCGGCTCAGAGGAAAGAAGAAACAGACAAGGCAAGGACACTAAGATATTCTTACAGAAAACTTCTCTTCATTGATGATGAAATAGGAGTACAAAATCTGGCCTAAGGCCGGTTACAAAAAGGAAAAGGAAAAGAAACAACAACTTCTCAGGGCTCATTCAAGCCCGGCTCTTCTTTGTCGTCTTCTTCCTCTGCCGGCTCCTCATCAGCTTCCCCAGGTCGGATCCCCTTGAGCTCGGCAATGTCAATTTTGAGAGCCGCGGACACCTTGGTCTTGCACATCTCAAAGCCTTTGACGTAGGCGTCAAGGCTGGCCTCGAGGACTTCTTTCCTAAACTCCGGTGAGGCCTTGTAGCTGGATACGGCCTGCCCCGCCTCGGCCTCGGCTCGCTCGGCCCTGCCTCTTTGGCCCTGCCTTCGGCTTCCTCGGCGCGGCGTTGCCTCGTCCGCATAGGCCATGGCCCCAGCCTTTTCGTGGCCTGCCTCAACCGCCACTTTCTCCGCGGCGACTGCTCTCTCTGCGGCGGCCTAGGCCTCCCGTTGCGCCGCCCTGACCTCCTCCGCGGCACATTGAAGCTGGCGATTCAGCTCCTCCTTCTGCGCCATGGCGGCCTTCAACTTCTCCAAGACCAGCTCCAGCTTGGCCTCGGCCGTGGCGGCCCGGCCACCCTCGGCCCCGGCCCGGCTCTTCGCCTCCTTTAGTCGGCCGCCCAGATTCTTCTCCCGGACCTTGGCCTCCTGGTGAAGTTGAGCGAGGCTCTGGGACTGTATTGTGCTCTCCTTCCTGTACTTCTCGGCCCGCGCCAACGCCCTTGTAAGCTCGTCCAAGGAATGGACCACCGCCTCGCAAAGGCCGACCGCGCCATTGGCCATCTGCAGCAATGGGAACATGATCAGCCCTAGAAGATCAGGGCATCGAAAACACGTCCGAAAACAGAGAAAGCTCAGAAGATTATCTGGACAACGATGACCATCACCATATCTAGGAGTGCGGAGTGGCTCATTCCCTGCATCTCCTCCTCGGACTCGGCAGTCCGGACACCTGACAGAAGGCGGGAGGCTTGCGCGGCATCTACCATTGAGTTGAACCTGGGGACTGGCCGCGTCGTCCCCTCCTAAGGACCCTCGACCCGAGGGCGAGATGAGCGGCGCACCAACCGTTGGGATGAGCTCTCCGGCCCATCCCTCTGCTCTCTGGTCGCCTCCGCCCCAGCTTGGGGTTCCTTGGCGACTGGCTCCCTCTCTTCGGTAGGGGAGGGAGCCCTCTTCATCTCCGGCTCAACGGCAGCCGAAGGGCTAACAGCGATGGTTACCTGCCCCACCTCAGGCACGTCGGTGGTGGCAGGAGCCTCCTCATTGAGATCCACGATCACCACGGCGATTTGGGTGGTGACCTGGATCTCTCCCTCCTCCACTTCAGTCCCGGCCGGCCTCGAGACCACTTCCCCAGCTGGCGCTTCCCTAGCCGGCTCTTCTGCAGGTGCTGGGGGCTTAGGGGCTTCCGCGGCTCGGGCCGGCTCGGTCCGCTCCCTCCTCCGAAGTTTCTTCGTCGGCCTTGATGTTTCCCCGGTTGCCGGCCTCTTCTGCTTCAAGGCGGCTTCAAACTCCCCGGCAGAGAACCTCATCGCTGCATCCAAAAACGAAAAGTATCAGCAGCAGCACATGGTAACCCCCCGGCCGAGACAGAAGGAATCAAAAGTCGTGCTCACCAACTGTCGGGGCCAACTCAGCTTCTATCAGGTTCTCCTCAGACAGGAGTTCCTTGTAGCCAGCCAGGGATCTGGCAATTGGATAGCTGGGTGAAGAGTTCCCTATCTCTCTCCCCCACAGTGGCATTGTCATTGGAGCTTGTGTCCCTCTCCATCCATCAGGCCTAACCCTCTCAACATGGGCAAAGAGGAAGCGGGATTTCCACCCCCTAATCTTAGATGGGAGACCTAGGGGAAAGGCCCTACCCGGCCTGGCGGTGAAAGCCCACCATGCCCCCTCACCTTGGCGGCAGAGTTTATAAAACGCCCGGAACAGCGATAACCCTGACCGGGCCCCCTCGAAATGGCAAAGAATTACAAAGGCACAGATGATCCGAATCGAGTTCGGAGTCAACTGCGCCAGCACCAGCTTATATCTATCTAAAAGGTTAAGGAAAAAGGGGTAGAATGGAAGGTGCAACCCGCATCGGAAGAACTCCTCATACAGAGCAATCCGATCGGAGTAGGTGGAGGTTACCCTATCCTCAGGCCCCGGCGCGAACAGACGGATGAAGCTAGGAACCTGGTACTTAGCCCTAATGGTCTCTACGTCCTCTGGGGTCACGGTTGAGGCGACTCCCGTCGGACCCGCAGGATCAAGGCTCACTGCTGAGGGTGGAGCCGGGCGATGGGAAGACACAGGAACTGCCCTAATGGGAGAGATTGAGGTGGACAGAGGTTCAGCCGACGATGGTTGGCCGTGGATGGTAATTCCACCCACCAGCCAAGACACTTGACGGGCTGAAGGGGTTTGGTCTTCACTGTCGGAATGGGAAGTTTCTACTAAAGGCCTCTTACCCTCCCTAACGGCACGGCAGTCCATGGGTGAAGATGGAGGACGAAACTAACCTGGGAATCGAAAAGAACTTGAAGGCGGAAAGGCTCAGGATGCAGAAAAATTTAAGAGAGGAAAGGCTGAAAGAAAGCAATGGAATATAAAAGCTTTCCCCAAGCCCTTGGGGCGCTTTTATACCCCCATTTCCAAACGGTGATAATCAAAGGCCCGCCACGCGGCACTCTCCTATTGCGCCATGGGCTATCCGCCGGAAATCTCACCTGCGCCCGAGACGTGCCACCTCGATTCATCCCAAGGAGCGTCATCCCCGGCCAATCACAGGGCATAGAAGACGAAGAAGCAATGATGGCCCTCACCTTTTCCCATTCCCCGATAGGTTTCCTCTTCGAGGCGTACAGAGATAACATCATCTCCCGCCTACCGCAAGATTACGGAGATTTTTGAAGCGACACTGCCTCGGAACGAAGCGCCAGCTCACCAAGCCATTAAAAGCGCACTAAAGAGCAATCATTTTTTAAATTTTTGCGCCCCTCTCGCCCAAAGGGCAGCGGGCGCGTGACCCTTCGTGCTCAGGGGCGGGGGGCATCTGATGTGACTGACGCAGCCACAAGGATAATTATGGCAAAATCAAAACCTTAAGATGGCCTCGACATTTGTAGGTCGTCCAAGTTGGCCAAGTCGGCCTCGACCTTCCCAGGATGGTCCCGCTAGGCCCCGGCACCCCCATGTCGGCCGAGTCGGCCCTGACCTTCTCAGGTTGGCCCCGCTCGGCCCCAGCATCTCCAGGTCCTCCAAGTCGGCCAAGTTGGCCTCGGCCTTTCCAGGTCGGCCCCGCTCGGCCCCGGCACCTTCAAGTCGGCCGAGTCGGCCCCAACCTTCTCATGTCGGCCCCGCTCGGCCCCGGCATCTCCAGGTCATCCAAGTCGGCCAAGTCGGCCCCGGCACCTCTAAGTCGGCCAAGCCGGCCCCGGCCTTCCCAGGTCGGCTCCACTTGGCCCCGGCACCTCCAAGTCGGTCGAGTCGGCCCCAACCTTCTCAGGTCGGCCCCGCTCGGTCCCGGCATTTTCAGGTCGTCCAAGTCGGCCAAGTCGGCCCCGCTCGGCCCCGGCACCTCCAAGTCGGCCAAGTCGGCCCCAACCTTCTCAGGTCGGCCCCGCTCGACCCCGGCATCTCCAGGTCGTCCAAGTCGGCCAAGCCGACCCTAGCCTTCCCAGGCCGCGCTCGGCCCCAGCACCTCCAAGTCGGCCAAGTCGGCCCCGCTTGGCCCCGGCACCTCCAAGTCGGCCAAGTCGGCCCGGGCCTTTCCAGGTCGGCCCCGCTTGGCCCCGGCACCTCCAAGCCGGCCAAGTCAGCCCCGGCCTTCCCAGGTCGGCCCCGCTCGGCCCCAACATCTCTAAGTCGTCCAAGTCGGCCAAGACGACCCCGGCACCTCCAAGTCGGCCAAGTCGGCCCCGGCCTTCCCATGTCGGCTCCGCTCGGCCCCGGCACCTCCGAGTCGGCCAAGTCGGCCCCGGCCTTCCCAGGTCGGCCCCTCTGGTCCCAACTTCTCCGGGTCAGCCGTGTCGGCCCCGACCATCCCTGGTAGACCCTGCCCCGGCACCTTCAAGACGGACCCAGAACGGTCCTGGCTATTTGCGCCGCCATCCTTCTGACCCACGCTGCCTGGCATTCCCAGGCCCAGCTACCCGCTGGCCACGCCGCTGATGGGACTGGACCTAACTATCTGTCAGCCCCGCTAACTGATGGGACGTAGCTCACCAACCACCGGTTTTTCTCCTGACTGATGGGACGTGGCTCACCAACCGCCGTTTTTCTCCTCCTCCGATGGGACAGGACCCACCAACCAGTTAAGATTCACGCAACCCTCACAAACCCCACGGACATTCTGTTGACCTAATTATTGATTTTGATGATTAATAAAAGATATGAGTATATTCATCTGTTACTAATAAATTTAACAAGTGTTACATGGTGTAAAAATATTTGATCAATCAAAAAGGATAAAGAAACATGTTTTCAATCAAGATTGAAAAAGAAATTTCAAACTTCAGAGCCTGGAGTCGACACCCAAATGGTAAGGAGCCGACCCTAAGGCGTATCAGAATGTTTCTGGGATTTTGGCACGGTCCGAAGTCAACACCCAAGGTCTCGGAGCCAACTCCAACATGAGATACAGAGAAGTGCATTCTGTTTCAGTTTCTGGAGCCGACACCTAGAATTCGGAAGCCGACACCTGATATTTCAAGAGCCGATACCTGAGTTTCCGGAGCCGACTCTAACCTGGGAACAGAGAGCATGTTTTATGGACTATTCTGGAGCCGACACTTACAGTTTTTTGGAGCCGACTCCCGAAAGTGTCGAGCCGACACTAACCTTTTTCGGAGCCGACTCCCCAACAACTTTTTCTTTACTATTTTGAACACCCGATTTGGAGCCGACACCTGAAAAGTTGGAGCTGACTCCAACCTATCAGGAACGGATTTTTATCTGTCAGAAAGTACTCCAACCGTAAGATTTCTTTTCACTTAACTTCTAACGGCTATTTTCTTTGTGTGTAGAAGATTTCAAACATCTCCAACGGCTAGTTTTCCCACCTAAAACCTGGATTAAGGGATCTATAAAAGGGGGACCATCCGTTTGAAAAGTGACGAAAAATTTAAGAGAAAATAGATTGAAAAATCTGAGAAGTCTTGAGCAAGAAATCAAAAAGGAAAGAGTCAAAGTTCAAATCCATCAACTCCAGAAAAGCTCAAAGAGAAATCCAAGGCATTCAAGCTCAAAATCGAAGAATTTCCTAAGTGAAGAAATAAGAAGCAAAAGCCATGATTTTCTCATCTTCTCAATTGCAAGTTTTTGAAGAATCTGAGCTGAGGCACTGATTCAACCTTTCAAAGAAGAAGAGAAAAAGAAGAAAAGCGCACATTCAAAGATCTTCAAACAGGCTTTTCTAATCCTTGTTTAGTTTATTGCCTATTTGCTCATTTGAGGAGCCTTCTTGTATCTTAAACTCTATTCTCATTTACTGTTTACTAGTTCAATCAAGAGATTGAATTAGTTGAGGTAGTTTACTTCGGGGACAAGCTAAGGATAGCTTGTGATTTGGGTTTTGTGCTGGTGAGCCCGGAAAACCAGCTGGGTTCGTTGTAATCCCGAGGAAAACAACAAGTTTGAGTTGTGAGCTTGTAAAACAACTTGGCTGTAATCAAGTAGATTATAGTGTGGACCCAAGTGGTACTTGGGAGTGGATGTAGGTGTTGGATACACCGAACCACTATAAAATCCTTGTGTTTGCCGTGTTTTAACTCTCACTCTATCTCTTTATTTGTACTTAATACTTATCCTGCACTTAATACTATTTACTCCAAAGCACAGTTTTTTAAAAGGCTAAATTTTTTTTGAACCCAATTCACCCACCCCTCTTGGATTGCCATCTGGGCCAATAATTGGTATCAGAGCAAGTGCTCATTTGAATTTGGTCTAACGATCAAGAGCAAAAGATCCAAATGGCAGCTCAAGCTAGTTCATCTTATTTAGAAGGTCAATCCACTAATCGACCTCCTTTATTTAATGGAACTAATTATAGTTATTGGAAAGCTAGGATGAAGATTTTTATTCAAGCACTTGACTATGACCTATGGGGAATCATAGTTAATGGTCCACACACCCACAATTAGAGTAGACAACATGATGATTCCTAAACCGAAAACGGAATGGGATGAACATGATAAGAAGTTGGCTCAGCTCAATGCTAAAGCCATGAATGTTTTGTATTGTTCATTGGATGCAAATGAATTTAATCGAATTTCTACATGTATTTTTGTAAAAGAAATTTGGGATAGATTAGAAGTTACCCATGAGGGTACTAATCAAGTAAAAGAATCAAAAATTAATATTTTGGTGCATAATATGAACTATTTAGCATGGAACAAACTGAAACTATTACATGCATGTACACAAGATTCACTGATATTATAAATGGTTTGAAAAGTCTCGGTAAGACTTATACTAATTCTGAACTTGTGCGTAAAATTCTTAGGTCACTTCCAAGATTATGGGAAGCGAAAGTGACTGCAATCCAAGAAGCCAAGGATTTAAATGTTTTACCTTTGGAGGAGCTACTTAGATCTTTAATGACTCATGAGCTGACTATGAAACAACATCAAAAGGAGGAAGTCAAAAAGAAGAAGACATTGCTCTTAAAGCTACAGAAAAGGAGATAAGCAGCAGTGAGGAAGAAGTGGAAGATGATGAGACAGCTCTCCTTGCTAGAAAATTTAAGAAATTTATGCAAAGAAAGAGACCCTTCCATAAGAAGAGATATGGAACAAAAATGGAAGGAGAGAAAGAAAAAGAGAAGGACAAGGACAAAGAAAAAGAGAAAGACCCTTAATATGTTATGAGTGCAAGAAACCAGGGCATTTCAGATATGACTGTCCTCAATTGAAGAAAGCCTACAAGATGAAGAAGAAAGCTTATGTTGCAACATGGAGCGATAGCGAAGAATCCTCTTCCGAGGAGGAACAAAAAGAAGTTGCAAACATTTGTTTCATGGCAAACAACGATGACGAGGTAAATACCATAACCCTCAATGATGATTTTACATTTGATGAATTATATGAAGCTTTCAATGAATTAGTCAATAATTTTAAAATTCTAAAAAAGAAAATAAGTTTTGAAAAGTGAAAACTTACATCTGTGTAAAGAGAAAATAAATTACGCTTAAAGTTAAGGATTTAAAAGATGAAAAGGAGAGATATCTAAAAGAAAAAGAATCAATCATGAATGAAAATCTTAACTTAAAGAAAGAAGTTGAAAAATACAAGAACATAATTGATAAATTTTCATATAGCTCTGAAAAACTGAATTTACTTTTAAGTAATCAACGTGCTGTTTTTGATAGAGCTGGATTAGGATATAGACCAAACATGAAACAAAAATTTGTAAACAATTTCCTTGTTAAGAAAACAAATGATGTTACATGTTACAATTGCAACAAGAAAGGTCATAAATCTTATGAATGTAATGCAAGAAAAAGTAACAAGAAATTAAATGTTAAAGGAAAGAAAATATGGGTTCCAAAATGAACAAAATTTTTTGCTACTAACCATGAAGGACCCAAGAAGGCTTGGGTACCTAAATATAAGACTTGATCATTTTGCAGGAGTGTCTTGCGGCCAAAAGATCAAAGCGAAAATGGTATCTCGATAGTGGCTGTTCAAGATACATGACGGGTGACAAGGATCAATTCATCACCCTTGAAAGCAAAAGAGGAGGAGTTGTTACGTTTGGTGACAATAGCAAAAGCCAGATCTTGGGGTTTGGTAAAATTCAAATAACTCCCTCCACATTTATTGAAAATGTCTTATATGTTAATGGTTTAAAGCATAATCTAATTAGTATTAGCCAATTATGTGATAAAGGTTTCAAAGTATCATTTGAAGCTTCTATTTGCACTGTTTCTGATCCCATTGATAATAGCATTGTATTTATTGGAAATAGAAATGGCAATGTGTACTTGATTGATTTAGACAATTTGTCTACTAGTAATCATTGCTTAGTTGCTCATAATGCTAATATGAATGAGATTGAATGGTTGTGGCATCGTAGATTAGGTCATGTAAGCACACACCTAATTTCAAAATTAATTAGAATGAATTTAGTAAAAGGCCTTCTACAATTAGATTTTGAAAATAACAAAGTTTGTGATGCATGTCAATTTGGAAAACAAACTAGAAACTCTTTCAAAACTAAAAACATGTTTCCACTTCTAGGCCACTTGAATTACTTCACATAGATTTTTTGGACCTACTAGAACCACTAGTCTAGGAGGAAAGAAATATGGTCTTGTGATTGTAAATGATTATTCTAAATACACTTGGGTATTATTTTTAGCTCATAAGATGAGACATTTCCAATATTTCTGAAATTTTCAAGAAGCTGACAAATGAGAAGAATAACACCATAGTGTCTCTTAGAAGTGATCATGGCACAGAATTCGAAATTATTTATTTGAAAACTTTTGCATTGAAAATGGCATTCATCATAATTCTCTGCATCTAGGACACCACAACAAAATGAAGTTGTAGAAAGAAAGAATAAAACCTTAGAAGACATGGCCGTACCATACTATGTGAAAGCCAACTCCCAAAGTACTTCTGGGCGGAAGCTATAAACATGACATGTTACATTCTTAATAGAGCTTTAATTAGGCCAATCCTCAAGAAAACTCCTCATGAACTATGGAACAATAGAAAACCAAGCATTAGTTACTTTCATGCTTTTGGTTGTAAATGTTTCATTTATAATAATGGTAAAGATAATCTTAGAAAATTTGATGCAAAATCAGATGAACACATATTCTTAGGATATTCAACATCTAGTAAAGCCTATAGAGTGTTTAACAAAAGAAACTTAATTGTAGAAGAATCTATTTGTTGACCCAATTATTGATTTTGATGATTAATAAAGGAATTGAGTATATTTATTTGATTACTAATGGATTTGAGAAGTGTTTCGGGAGTTAAAATTATTTGATCAATTTAAATGAATTAAGAAACGTTTTTTGAATCAATTGCAAAACTTCAATTTCAAAGTTTCAGAACCTGGAGTCGACACCTAGAATCCCTGGAGCCGACCCATGGCCATTCAAATTTTATTCTGATTTTTGATACGGTCCGGAGCCGACACCCAGAGTTTCAGAGCCGACACCCAGAGTTTCGGAGTCGACACTTACAGTGTGTGGAGCTGACTCCGATGCGGGGACAGAACGTTGATTTTTTTAGCATCCTGGAGCCGACACACACAGTATTCGGGAGCCGACACCTGACGATGGCGAGCCGACACTTACTTTTTCGGAGCTGACTCCTCAACGAACTCGAAAATTTCTATTTTTAGAAAAACGATCTGAAGCCGACACCTGAAAAGTTGGAGCCAACTCCAACCTGACTGGGACGAAAATTTAAATTGCCAGATCAGCTCTAACGGTAATATTTTCTTTTTACCTAATTTCTAACGGATATATTATGTTTCTAGGTACACTCCAACAGCTAGTTTCCTTCCAAAAAGGATTAAAAGAAATCTATAAAAAGGGAAAAACACCCATTTGAAAAGGGACAAAAAAATAGAAAAATTTCAAATCAAAAATCCGAGAAAGTTTGAGCCTGAAACTCAAGAGAAAAGCATTCAAACTCAAATCTTTCCACTCCAAAAAGCTCAAAGAGGAATCCAAGGCGCCCAAATCAAAAAATCGATGGATTTCCCAAATTGAAGAAAAAGCTTTGTTTCTTCCATTTCCAATCTTCTCAACTGCAATGACTGTGAGGGATTAAAGCTGAGGCTTGATTCATCATTCCAAAGGAAGAAGAGGAAAAGAAGAAAAGCTCAAATTCAATCATCTCCAAACAGGCTTTTCTAAACTTGTTTACTTTATTTTGAATATTTGCTCAACTAAGGAGCTGTGAATCATTGTAAAACATTCTTATATTTGTTTGTGCTAGTTCTATCAAGGGGATTGAACTAGTGGAGGTTGTTAACCTCGGGTCAAGCTAGATTAGCTTGAGTTTAAGGTTTTGTGCTGGTGAGTCCGGAAAACCGGCTGGGTTCGTTGTGATCCCAGAGGAAAAACAACATGTGAGTTGTGCTCTTGTAAAACAACTCGGTTGTAATCTAGTTGGTTATAGTGTAGACCCAAGTGAATCTTGGGAGTGGACGTAGGTGTTGGATACACCGAACCACTATAAAATCCTTGTGTTTGTCGTGCATTCATTATCTCTATCTTTATCTCCTTGTTTGTGCTTTATATTTACATTGCAATCAATTTCATTTGTCTTAGAGCAAATAATTTTTAAAAAGGTCAAATTTTTTAAAGAACCCAATTCACCCCCCTCTTGGGTTGCCATCTGGGCCAACAATTGGTATCAGAGCAAGTGCTCATTCGAATTTGATCACACTATCAAGAGCTAAAGATCCAAATGGCAGCTCAAGTTGGATCATTTGCCGAAGGTCATTCTACGAATAGACCTTCCTTGTTTAATGGTTCCAACTATTCATATTGGAAAGCAAGAATGAGAATATTCATTCAAGCTTCTGATTATGAATTATGGGGTGTTATAACTAATGGACCTAGTACACCCACACATATTGTTGATGGCACTATTGTTTCTAAGCCCGAAAGGGATTGGAATGATAATGATAGAAAATGGCCATGAATATCTTATATTGTTCATTAGATGCTAATGAATTTAATCGCATTTCTACATGTAATTCCGCAAAAGAGATTTGGGATAGATTAGAGGTTACCCATGAGGGTACAAACCAAGTAAAAGAATCTAAAATAAATATTCTTGTTCATAAATATGAGTTATTTTGCATGAAGCAAACTGAAACTATAGCTTGCATGTACACTAAATTTACCGATATTGTGAATGGTTTGAAAAGTCTTGGAAAAACCTATACTAATTCTGAACTTGTTCGCAAAATTCTTAGGTCACTTCCAAGGACTTGGGAAGCAAAGGTGACAGCAATCCAAAAAGCCAAGGACCTCAACACATTACCCCTGGAGGAGCTACTTGGATCCTTGATGACTCATGAG
>UESW01004884.1:480155-517732 GCA_900491605.1 Calamus simplicifolius | reverse complement strand
AGATTTTGTTATCTTAGAGGTGAATTAGGGATATGTGACCCTTTGGATTGATTTTGAAACTATAAGGAATGACTTTCTAGATCTATATTAATTTCTTGATATTCCTTTCATAATTTTAAGGACAAATTATCTAGTCATCTGAGGTATTTGATTCTTAATACTCCAAAATTTTATCAAGATTTTATAAAATATATTTGACAAGTTTCAGATGGTTGAATTTCAATTATTTTTCTCTGAAACTGTCATTGGAGTCGACACCTCAGAATGAGGAGTCGACACCTCTGACTGTGTCGCTCTCGGTCCCTGACCTTGGAGCCGACACCCGTGTAAGTGGAGCCGACTCCAGTTCGAGCGCTGACTGTGTTAGCGATTTGGAGTCGACACCCGACTTTGCGGGAGTCGACACCTGGGATTCCAAATCGATTTATTAGGGCAGAGTCGACACCTCGTCATTTCTTACTCTTCGAATCCTCCACCAAATCCCTCCAAAACTCTTCCAAAACCTCCCCATCTCTAATTCCACTTCTCTCAAGCCTTCCTACGGATCCAATGGCGCCTAAGAGGAGAGGTTCGGTGATTGGAGCGACCGTGGTGACCGGGAAGCGTTCCGTAAGGCGACCCGTCCGCGAGCCGTCTCCAAGTGAAGATTCCTCCACCGATTCAGACAATCCTAACGCCACTTCACCTCAGGTAGATACCCTAGCAGGGAGGGTAATCACTATGGGAAGAAAAGTTGATTTCGAACTTTTTGAATCCGAGGTTTTTCGATTGGTAGGCAACTTAAGGAGCTTGGATGGGATAAAGTATGTTCTCTTGATGTTCCTACATACCCAGCACTAGTAAAGGAATTTTACTTTAATTTAGCAAGAGGAGATGGTGGTTTAGTAAGCACTGTTAGAGGAAACGGATTCACCTTACATTTCACAAATTAGGAAATCTCCTGAGCATCCCCATTACTGGATTAGCTGCTGATGTGCACAGTGAGAGATCAGCTGCCCTATCAAGGATGTTAGGGAGAGAGGTTACTGAATTTGAGGAAATTAGGGCTAATCAGCTGCCCTTGGAATTAAGGTTGTTACACAACATTTGCAGCAGAATTTTGTTTCCGAAGACCGGACGTTTTGAGTATGTCTCCGAGCGAGACATTGTTGTGATGGATAGTGTATTGACCGGTCAGCCCATTAATCTAGCTGCTATGATGATATTTTACATGGCCGAGGCTGGAGGAAAGAGAAGATCGTCACTACCCTACGGCATGATCTTAACTATGGTATTCAGAAGCCAAGGGGTTGTAATTTTGGATAATGAACCCTCCAAGAGCCTGAGACATACTGATTATTATAGTTTGGCCACTTTGCATCGGATGGATTTGTTAAAATTAATGGTCAGTGGGAAAGGAAAGGGAACTTGGATGAGAGAGTCCCCGAGCCTAGACATTCTGTATCTTGTGAGGCTGGTCCGTCTATGAGGATTCCATCTCCACATCCTAGTAGTCCTGCTCCTGCTCCTGTCCCAGTACCAGTGATTCCATCTACTTCATCTACTTCATCAGTCGGATTTTCAGACCTTCAGTTAGAGCAACTTAGAAGTCTTCTTGCTGCTCAGAAGGATGAATTGAAGACTGAGTTTGACAATAAATTTATGAATCTTAAAGAAACTCTTTATTCATTAGATGATCGGATTGCCAAAATTGAATCAACTCTTAGCTCTCTACTGTATCTTTAAGTGGTGATTTGAAGAACATTTTTGAAGAACTTAAAGACATCTGTGGAGATTCTGAATTTATTCAAAGTGCAATGCCGAGTTACAAGATAAAATTGTCACTGCTTGTACGTTTGTTGATGAAAGACTAAAAGACTACGTCAAGCTTCAGATTGAAGGAATGCAAAAGATTGTAGATCATTTAACAAGGATTATTAGAACTAATTTGATCTTCATGTAATGATGTAATGAATTTTGATGTAATGGAAATACAATCTTGATGTAATGAAAGTTTAATTTTGATATAATGAAAGTTTTTGATATGATGATGTGCAGTTTAATGTAATGTCAAAGTTCAGTTCCATTTTGTAATACTTTTGATGCAATGAAATTACCTTTTGATCTATCAATTTTATCTTATGACTTAACTTCTCTTTTTCTTTTTGTTGATTACAAAAAAGGGGGAGAAAGTTATGTCGTATATGCATTGGTTAGTATGTGATTGGAATAGTAAGAATACTTGTTTGAAATTGTTTAAAGCTTATTTGATTAGTATAAAGTTTATTTGAAATTGCATAAATCTTAAGTATCAAAGGAAAACAATTGATAATTTGAACTTCATAGGGGGAGCTACCTCATTCAGGGGGAGCCCACTTGTGAAGGTCATTTCCTTAAAAATTTGAATTTAAGAATACTATGCATATACTCAATGTTTTTATAATCATCAAAAAGGGGAGATTGTTGACCCAATTATTGATTTTGATGATTAATAAAGGAATTGAGTATATTTATTTGATTACTAATGGATTTGAGAAGTGTTTCAGGAGTTAAAATTATTTGATCAATTTAAATGAATTAAGAAACGTGTTTTGAATCAATTGCAAAACTTCAATTTCAAAGTTTCAGAACCTGGAGTCGACACCTAGAATCCCTGGAGCCGACCCCATGGCCATTCAATTTTATTCTGATTTTTGATACGGTCCGAAGCCGACACCCAGAGTTTCGAGCCGACACCCAGAGTTTCGGAGTCGACACTTACAGTGTCTGGAGCCGACTCCGATGCGGGGACAGAACGTTGATTTTTTGAGCATCTTGGAGCCGACACACACAGTATTCGGGAGCCGACACCTGACGATGGCGAGCCGACACTTACTTTTTCGAGCCGACTCCTCAACGAACTCAAATTTCTATTTTTGGAAAAACGATCTGGAGCCGACACCTGAAAAGTTGGAGCCGACTCCAACCTAACTGGACGAAAATTTAAATTGCCAGATCAGCTCTAACGGTAATATTTCCTTTTTACCTAATTTCTAACGGATATATTTTGTTTCCAGGTACACTCCAACGGCTAGTTTCCTTCCCAAAACGGATTAAAAGAAATCTATAAAAAGGGAAAACACCCGTTTGAAAAGGGAAAAAATAAAAAATTTCAAATCAAAAATCCGAGAAAGTTTGAGCCTGAAACTCAAGAGAAAAGCATTCAAACTCAAATCCTTCCACTCCAAAAAGCTCAAAGAGGAATCCAAGGCGCCCAAATCAAAAAATCGTGGATTTTCCAAATTGAAGAAAAAGCTTCGTTTCTTCCATTTCCAATCTTCTCAACTGCAACGACTGTGAGGGATTAAAGCTGAGGCTTGATTCATCATTCCAAAGGGAGAAGAGGAAAAGAAGAAGAAAAGCTCAAATTCAATCATCTCCAAACATGCTTTTCTAAACTTGTTTGCTTTATTTTGAATATTTGCTCAACTAAGGAGCTGAATCATTGTAAAACATTCTTATATTTGTTTGTGCTAGTTCTATCAAGGGGATTGAACTAGTGGAGGTTGTTAACCTCGGGTCAAGCTAGATTAGCTTGAGTTTAGGGTTTTGTGCTGGTGAGCCCGAAAATCGGCTGGGTTCGTTGTGATCCCGAGGAAAAACAAAAGTTGTGAGTTGTGCTCTTGTAAAACAATTCGGCTGTAATCTAATTGGTTATAGTGTGGACCCAAGTGAATCTTGGGAGTGGACGTAGGTGTTGGATACACCGAACCACTATAAAATCCTTGTGTTTGTCGTGCATTCATTATCTCTATCTTTATCTCCTTGTTTATGCTTTATATTTGCATTGCAATAAATTTATTTGTCTTAGAGCAGATAATTTTTAAAAAGGTCAAATTTTTTAAAGAACCAAATTCATCCCCCCTCTTGGGTTGCCATCTGGGCCAACACTATTCATGTAGTTTTTGATGAATCTTTAGCATCGAGTTCGAAAAAATTTGATGATGAGGAAGATACAAATTTCTAGAAAGAGACATTGAAAAGTTAAATATTGATGTATCTTCAGATCATGAACAAGAAGCTAAAGATAATGATTCCCTAGTGTTGATGTTGTTGATGCAAATCATAATGATGTAGATCTTCCTAGAGATTGGAGATATGCCTATGGTCATCCAAAAGAATTAATTATAGGTGATCCATCTCAAGGAGTAAGAACTAGATCATCAATGAGAAATCAATAATCATCTTGCATTTGTATCTCAAATTGAACCTAAAACTATTGAAGAGGCAGAAAAAGATAATAATTGGATGTTAGCCATGCAAGAAGAATTAAATCAATTTACTAGGAATAATGTCTGGACTCTTGTAGATAGACCTAAAGATCATTCTGTTATAGGATCAAAATGGGTATTTAGAAATAAATTAGATGAAAATGGCATAGTAATTAGAAACAAAGCTAGATTAGTCGCAAAAGGATATAATCAAGAAGAAGGAATTGATTTTGATGAAACTTTTGCACCTGTAGCTAGACTAGAAGCAATTAGATTATTACTCGCATTTGCATGTCATATGCATATCAATTTATTTCAAATGGATGTTAAAAGTGCATTTTTAAATGGATTTATAAATGAGGAAGTTTTTGTTGAACAACCTCCTGGTTTTGAAGATCATGAATTTTCAAATCATGTTTTTAAATTGCACAAAGCACTATATGGTTTAAAACAAGCACCTAGAGCTTGGTATGAAAGATTAAGTAAATTTTTGATTGAAAATGACTTTATAAGAGGAAATGTTGATAAAACACTATTTTTGAAAAGAAAAGACAAGGATTTATTAGTAGTACAAATATATGATGATATTGTATTCGGTGCTACTAACAATCTGTTATGTCAAGAATTTGCTAAGTTAATGCAGGGTGAGTTTGAGATGAGCATGATGGGAGAACTCAATTTCTTCCTAGGACTTCAAATCAAGCAAAGCAAAGAGGGAATTTTCATCAATCAAGCAAAATACACAAAAGAACTTCTCAAGAAGTTTGGAATGGAGTCAATCAAACCACTTGGAACACCTATGAGCCCTTCATGCAAATTGGACAAAGATGAAGATGGTAAGAAAGTAGATCAAAAATATTATAGAGGTATGATCGGATCTCTTCTTTACTTAACAGCTAGTAGACCAGATATCATGTTTGCTGTTTGTCTATGCGCTAGATTTCAATCTGAACCTAAAGAATCTCACTTAATTGCTGTAAAAGAATCTTAAGATATTTAAGTGGAACTAAAAATGTAGGTTTATGGTATTCTAGAGACTCAACATTAAACTTGATTGCATATTCTGATTCCGACTATGCTGGATGTAAATTAGATAGAAAAAGCACAAGTGGTGCATGTCAATTTTTAGGAAGTAACTTAATCTCTTGGTTTAGCAAAAAGCAAAATTCGGTTGCATTATCAACTGCTGAAGCAGAATATGTTGCAGCTGGAAGTTGCTGTGCTCAAATCCTTTGGATTAAGAGACAACTTGAAGATTATGGCATAACACTTGATAAAACTCCAATTAGATGTGATAACACAAGTGCAATTAATTTAACTAAAAATCCAATTCAACATTCAAGAACAAAACACATTGAAATTAGATATCACTTTATAAGAGAACATGTAGCTAATAATGAAATTTGTCTTGATTATGTTAATACTGAAGAACAATTAGCTGATATATTTACAAAACCTTTGAGTGAAGAAAGATTTTGTTATCTTAGAGGTGAATTAGGGATTTGTGACCCTTTGGAATGATTTTGAAACTCTAAGGAATGACTATCTAGATTTCTATTAATTTCTTGATATTCCTTTCATAATTTTAAGGACAAATTATCTAGTCATCTGAGCAATTTGTTCTCCATATTCCAAAGATTTTTTCAAAATTTATTGAACCTTATTTTGACAAGTTTCAGTGTTTGAATCTCATTTATTTTTCTCTGAAACTGTCAGTGGAGTCGACACCTCAGTTTGAGGAGTCGACACCTTTCTGTGTCGCTCTCGGTCCCTGACCTTGGAGCCGACACCCGTAAGTGGAGCCGACTCCAGTTCGAGCGCTGACTGTGTTAGCGATTTGGAGTCGACACCCGACTTTGCGGGAGTCGACACCTGGGGGTCCCAAATCGACTTTATTAGGGCAGAGTCGACACCTCGTCATTCATTTTCAAACCCTTTCCAAACTCTTCCCAAACCCTCTCAAAGCCTCCCCATCTCTAATTCCCCTATTCAAGCCTTCCTAAGGATCTAATGGCACCTAAGAGGAGAGGATCAGTGCTTGGAGCTCCCGTACAAGGAAACGATCGGCGAGGCGTCCGTCCGCGAGCCGTCTCCGAGTGATTCCTCTTCAACTGCTTCGACAATCCAGACCCTTCATCTCCTCAGGTAGATACCCTAGCAGGGAGAGTGATAACAATGGGTAGAAAAGTTGATTTCGAGTTCTTTCAATCCGAGGGTTTTCTATTGGAATCAAATCAAGGAACTAGGCTGGGATAAAGTGTGTTCTCTAGATGTTCCTACATATCCAGCTCTTGTCAAGGAATTCTATTTCAATCTGTCGAGAGGTGATGGTGGAATCGTGAGCTCAGTCAGAGGTAAAAGGATCCATCTCACTTTTCAGAATTTTAGGAAACCTCCTTAGCATTCCCATTACTGGATTAGTTGCTGACATCACAGTGAGAGGTCAGCCGCTCTATCGAGGATGTTAGGGAGAGAAGTTACAGAATTTGAGGAGATTAGGGCTAACCAACTGCCTTGGAATAAGATTACTTCACAATATTTGCAGTAGAATATTATTTCCAAGGCTGGCCGTTTTGAGTATGTCTTAGAACGAGACATTGTTGTTATGGACAGTATCTTGACTGATCAGCTTATAAATCTTGCTGGGATGATGATATGGTACATGGCTGGGGGCAAGAAGAGATCTTCACTGCCTTATGGAATGATCCTAACCTTGGTTTTTAGGAGTCAAGGAGTAGCTATTTCTGATAATGAGCCTTCGAAGAACCTAAGGCACACTGACTACTACAGCTTGGCCACTGTGCACCGGATGGGATTTGTAAAAGTAGATGGAAAATGAAGAGAAAAGGGCATTCTGGCGACAGGGTTGCTGAGATGAATGTGCCTGGCCCTTCTGAGGCAGGACCTGTGAGACAGAGCTCACTAGAGCCAAGTCAGGATGTACCTCCAGCTCCTTCAGCTCCTTCTGCTTTTGATCTATCTTCTGTTGGTTTTTCGGATACTCAGTTAGAACAGCTTAGAGGTATTTTTGCTATTCACAAGGAAGAGATAAAATCTGATTTAGATAATCAATTTATGAACTTGAGAGAGACTCTTTATTCTTTGGATGAAAGAGTTAGATTGATTGAATCTACTCTTGGATCCCTCCGCTGAATCTTTAAGGAATGATCTCAAGAGCATATTTGATGGACTTAAAGTCATTGGTGGAGACTCAGAAACCTATTCCAAATGTAATGCTGAACTTCAAGACAAGATTACTTCTGCATGTACATTTGTTGATGAAAGACTGAAGGCCTTTGTCAAGACTCAAAGTGAAGGAATGGCAAGAATAGTAGAAGAACTGCAAAGACGCATTAGAACTAATTTTTGATTATCTTATAATAAAGTCTCCTTGATGATTAGTATAGTTTGAAGTTTTAATATAATGAAGTATAGTTTGATGATTGATGTAATAAAGTTTCATTTTGTAAAATGATGTAATGCTTGACTTTTGATGTAATGAACTTATCAAAAATGAATGTCTTTTGATCTTTGAATGAACTTATCAAAAATGATGATTGATACTTAATGAATGTCTTTTTGATCTTTGAAGTATCTATTAATTTTGTTATTTCTCTTGAAACTTCCTGACCTTTTTGTTGATTACAAAAAGGGGGAGAGTTATGTAAGTATTTGCAAATCGTATATGCATTGAATGTAAATCAAAAAAGGGGGGAAAATATTTAGCTTTTGTGCACATCGTATATGCATTGAATGTAAATCAAAAAAGGGGAGAAATATTTAGCTTTTGTATATGCATTAAATTACATAAGTTTAATTTATTGTATCTAGTTAATTGCACATAAAGAAAAGTAATTGCAATTGATATAACTACCTCATTGGTATCAATCATTAAAATTTTCTGTTAAAAGAAAGAATAGTATTAAATTGAATATCATAGGGGGAGCTACTTCATTCAGGTCGGCCCCGGCACCTCCAAGTCGGCCGAGTCGGCCCCAACCTTCTCAGGTCGCCCCGCTCGGCCCCGGCATCTCCAGGTCATCCAAGTCGGCCCCGGCACCTCCAAGTCGGCCAAGTCAGCCCCGGCCTTCCCAGGTCGGCCCCGCTCGGCCTGACACCTCCAAGTTGGCCGAGTCGGCCCCAACCTTCTCAGGTCGGTCCCGCTCGGCCCCGGCATCTCCAGGTTGTCCAAGTCGGCCAAGCTGCCCCGGCCTTCCCAGGTCGGCCCCGCTCGGCCCCGGCACCTCCAAGTCGGCCCTGGCCTTCCCAGGTCGGCCCCGCTCGGCCCCGGCACCTCCAGTCGGCCGAGTCGCCCCAACCTTCTTAGGTCGGCCCCGCTCGGCCCCGGCATCTCCAAGTCATCCAAGTCGACCAAGCCGGCCCCGCCTTCCCAGGTCGCCCCACTCGGCCCCGGCACCTCCAAGTCGGCCAAGTCGGCCCCGGCCTTCCCAGGTCGGCTCCGCTCGGCCCCGGCACCTCCGAGTCGGCCACGGCCTTCCCAGGTCGGCCCCTCTGGTCCCAACTTCTCCGGGCCAGCCGTGTCGGCCCCGACCATCCCTGGTCGACCCTGCCCCGGCACCTTCAAGACGGACCCAGAACGGTCTTGGCTATTTGCGCCACCGTCCTTCTGACCCACGCTGCCTGGCATTCCCAGGCCCAACTACCCGCTGGCCACCGCTGATGGGACTGGACCTAACTATCTGTCAGCCCCGCTGACTGATGGGACGTGGCTCACCAACCGCCGTTTTTCTCCTCCTCGATGGAACAGGACCCACCAACCAACCAAGATTCACGCAACCCTTACAAACCCCACGACATTCTGTTGACCCAATTATTGATTTTGATGATTAATAAAAGATATGAGTATATTCATCTTGTTACTAATAAATTTAACAAGTATTACAGGGCGTAAAAATATTTGATCAATCAAAAAGGATAAAGAAACATGTTTTGAATCAAGATTGAAAAAGAAATTTCAAAGTTCAGAGCCTGGAGTCGACACCCAAATGGTAAGGAGCCGACCCCAAGGCATATCAGAAAGTTTTGGGATTTGACACGGTCCGGAGTCGACACCCAAGGTCTCGGAGCTGACTCCAACATGAGATATAGAGAAGTGCATTCTGTTTCAGTTTTCGAAGCCGACACCTAGAATTTGGGAGCCACACCTGATATTTCGGGAGCCGACACCTGAGTTTCCGAAGCCGACTCTAACCTGGGAACAGATAGCATGTTTTATGGACTATTCTGGAGCCGACACTTACAGTTTTCTGGAGCCGACTCCCGAAAGCGTCGAGCCGACACTACCTTTTTCGAGCCGACTCCCCAACAACTTTTTCTTTACTATTTTTGAACACCCGATTTGGAGCCGACACCTGAAAAGTTGGAGCCGACTCCAACCTGTCAGGAACGGATTTTTTATCTGTCAGAAAGTACTCCAACCGTAAGATTTCTTTTCACCTAACTTCTAACGGCTATTTTCTTTGTGTGTAGAAGATTTCAAACGTCTCCAACGGCTAGTTTTCCTACCTAAAACCTGGATTAAGGGATCTATAAAAGGGGGACCATCCGTTTGAAAAGTGACGAAAAATTTAAGAGAAAATAGATTGAAAAATCTGAGAAGTGAGCAAGAAATCAAAAAGGAAAGAGTCAAAGTTCAAATCCATCAACTCCAGAAAAGCTCAAAGAGAATCCAAGGCATTCAAGCTCAAAATCGGAGGATTTCCTAAGTGAAGAAATAAGAAGCAAAAGCCCTGATTTTCCCATCTTCACAATTGCAAGTTTTTGAAGAATCTGAGCTGAGGCACTGATTCAACCTTTCAAAGAAGAAGAGGAAAAGAAGAAAAGCGCACATTCAAAGATCTTCAAACAGGCTTTTCTAATCCTTGTTTAGTTTATTGCCTATTTGCTCATTTGAGGAGCCTTCTTGTATCTTAAACTCTATTCTCATTTACTGTTTACTAGTTCAATCAAGGGATTGAATTAGTTGAGGTAGTTTACCTTGGGGACAAGCTAAGGATAGCTTGTGATTTAGGTTTTATGCTGATGAGCCCGAAAAACCAGCTGGGTTCGTTGTAATCCCGGGGAAACAACAAGTTTTGAGTTGTGAGCTTGTAAAACAACTCGGCTGTAATCAAGTAGATTATAGTGTAGACCCAAGTGGTACTTGAGTGGACGTAGGTATTGGATACACCGAACCACTATAAAATCCTTGTGTTTGCCGTGTTTTAACTCTCTTACGCTATCTCTTTATTTGTGCTTAATACTTATCCTGCACTTAATACTATTTACTCCAAAGCACATAGTTTTTTAAAAGGCTAAATTTTTTTTGAACCTAATTCACCCCTCTTAGGTTGCCATCTGGGCCAACACATTCCTTTCTCATGGAACCCCACGTGGTCGCACAGGGGTCAACCCCTACAAAAGGGAAGGTCCACTCAAGAATAAGGTAACTCAAACTCGTACACTTACTACCCTGATACCCAGAAAGAAACTCCTATCTTTCTGAGGACTCATTCTTCTTCTCCCAGAGCTCGTCTGAGCTCTTCCTCAGCTGTGACCCCTGTTACTGACTTGAGCGTCGGAGGGTCCTCACCGGAGCTTCCCTCGGTCTTGAAACTTTTTGCAGGCCATCCGATCAGGCGAAGGACGGCAAATTAAGCAAATCTCTTCTCCCAACGTTCAGGGCCAGTGATCGGGCATCATCAACCATGGATCCATAATAAATGAAATGGGTATGGATTTACAATTTTTAACTTTTTTCATTGTAAATGGGTTGAGTATGAATTAAGTGTTATTGAATTCGATCCAAATCTGACCCTGCCCTAATCCAGTCTAGGGAACAGGACCATGGTGTTGTTGCCTTACATATGGGTTTCTTTTGGTTCCTACCCTTTGCTGTCTTATTTCCCTGCTTACATTTCTTTTCTAGATGAAACTTTGACGTGGTGCAACAAGTGAACACTACGGTTTTTTCTCTCTTTCTTATTGTTTTCTAGCCATGTCAACCTCAACCTAAGCCTTATGTGATGGCTACTGAATAAAGTAAAAGAAGAGATGAATCGTAGTGCTTGCACCTACTGTACTGTACCTAAGTTCCATCACAATACAGTGCAGGGTTCACCATGGTAGGAACCTTTGCTCAGGAACCACCAGCGGCTACCTAAATAAGAATATCTAAGGTTCTGAAATGTTCCCGGTATTAAAGTAACAAGCTCAATTAACACTTGCCACAAACTATATCTAATAGCTATGAGGACCTTGGTAGCAGCCTTTTAGAGAGAGAGAGAGAGAGAGAGAGAGAGAGAGCACCTTGGTGGCATTACCTCAAAGCCAAGGCCATTACTTTCATCACTGACTTATCCAAAACTAAAATTTATGTGTAGAAGGATTATCTCCATTTCCTGTTGGAAGTGACAATCTTAAAATTCTATTGGTGAGCAACTTGTCTATCGTCTAGAGAAGGCCTAGGCCTGTAATTCATTTGTGGTTCAATTCGACAATTCCCAAGCAAGCTTGAAGTGTAAGACGACTCATTCCAACAGGAGTTTCAGGGCCACAATCAAAGGTCAAAAAGTCTTGTCCCAACCAACAGCTAGTAACATAAAAAGACAACAAGGGAGACTAATCCAAAGCTCATTACCGGACTTTACAATGAACACGTTATTGAATTGCTTCATCCTCTACTCAGCATTCCTTCCACATCTCTCTATCCAACTACAAAGAGGAAAAGAGAGCTATTGAACTCACCATTGATTCAAAAGAAAATGAGCAGCTCAAATCTCATGGCTTCTGAAAAAAACCAGGTCAGTGTTCACTTAGTAGCTTAATGAAGTTTTGAAAAAATATCTGCTATCTTAGGCACATGACTTAAAAGTAAGTTCCTATATGCAGCAGATGTGATCTGAGTGTGTAAGCTTTATTTAATCAAAAGCTAAATTGCAAGAATTAAGAAGAAATGTCTTGAGGTGTCAAATCTTCATTACCAGGTAGAAAGTGCAAATTATGAATACAGAGATAATGACTAACATTCTCTTGGATATCAGTAACCTATCATGTCTAACACAAGGGGAATACAGGTGAACCTAGAAAAATGTGGCTAGGGTACATATTGTCAACATTCATTTGAATCTGAGGACTTATTTGGAATTTTCTAGAAAAGATCATCTGTTTGTATATGATTTTGTTGTGATGCTGTATGTAGGTTTCTTCTATGATTCAGGAGGTGTTGTGGCATTACCAATATGGTTAAAAAAATATTAACTCACCAATTAATCATGATGCTATAAAGCTTTAGAAACTAACACAGATATGACAAATTTAAGAACATCACCAGCCTAACTAGTCCTTCTAACTGTATTCCCTTCTCTTCTATTGGTCTCTTCCAAAGGCAGCAGGCAGCTTCTCTGCAACAGAAAAAATACCATCTATTGCTGTGGATTTCGTTCTTCAGCTTGTGAACGGTGCACGTCAGGATCCAGGCAGTGATCTTCCATCTTGGTGGCCTGCAAGGCTGTCCTCATACCGGATCGAAAGGGGTGGTCCCAGCGGAAGACCCTCCGATGCCCAAGTCAATGAAAACCCAAGCAAGCAGATAAAAAGAAGAAGGTTATTGAAGAAGGACGCCTCAAAGAAAGTCTCTGGAGAGCAATGACATCTGCTAGGATTTTTTGGGTTTAGAATTGCCTTACCCGAAGAGTTCTGGGACTTATATTTCTGCGCTGTCGAGATGTAAGTAGTTATCTGATTTTCCAGCGCAGTTATGGAGATTGGCGGTCGATGAGACTGATGGACGTCTTATCGAAAATTTGAAATCTCGTTGATCATGAGCGGAGTGCTGTATTTGGCTCCCGTTTCGTTTTTGGGAAGCTTACTCCGAAATCTTTGTGATCGGGATGATTTATCCTCCGAGATACTCGGAGTAGTTTGGAGTAACAACAGTGCTTACGTTGAGAGGATGAGGCTCGGCCCTGCTCAGTCCTGCAGGTGAGATGGCTCAGTCCTGCCAAGGTTTGGAGATGGTTCGACCCTATCGAGGTACGGAGATGACTCGGCCCTGTCAAGGTTTGGAGATGGCTCGGCTCTGTCGAGGTACGGAGATTGCGCGTGGCGCTACTTATCTTTTTCTGTAACGGAGAAGAAACCCTCTTATTGTGGCAATTAGAGGGTTAGAGCCCAGAAGCGAGCCTTACCGACTGCCACATCTGCCCATCTATTGCGGTGACGATTTTGCCCCGATCACCATCAGATCAAATACTAATTGTAAATAGAAACCTAAAGGGAAGAAGATCCGGACTCTTAAAAGTAGATCTATCATATATTAGTACATGGTTGTTTACCTTAAGTACCCTGGTTCTCTCCATTTGGTCCACAAACTTAACATTGTCATTTTCCAAATCTGCCTCTTATACAATTTGTTTATGGAATATCATCATTGCAAAATGTCAAGATTTCAACTGTGAACTAGTTCAGAAGATGAACTGCCACTACATTTAGAATCTGCTATGTTAAAATATAAGGTTGGCTTCAGAAGATGTTGGCATGAAGGCCATCTTTGTCATTTCATCTACCAATTTGGTCTCTCCAGTTGGTCCACATAGACTTGACAGTACCAGGGTTTATGCATGGAATTCTGTTGCTCCAACATGCAAAGTTTTCAACTGAAAGCTAATTTAGAAGTTGAACCACTACCACTTCTGGAATCCATGTTTCTACAACCAAAATTTGTAAAACAGAAGAGCGTTTTCAGTTGCCACCGATGTCAGATCTGCTCTCCATATGGTCCATATAGACTTAACTTTGCAAGTTTGTCTTTGATGCCAACTATTTGCATGAAATATTAACTTTGTAAAATGCCAAGATGTCAGAGAATGCAAATTCAAAAGATGAACCACACTGCTTGTTGAAGTTATTCTGCTACAGCCCAAATTTGTCAATCAAAAGAATGCTGTCAAAGTCTTACTCTGCCTTTAGATCAGGCTTGAGGAATACTTAGAACTAAATCAAGTATAAATATTTTTGTTAAAAATAGCTCTGTGTTATCAAGGAGAATCAGAGCATTCTTTAAACATCACGACTTATAATTTATAAGAAGCCATGCAAATTCTATGAGCCCTAAGTTTCAAGACCATTCTAGTTAAGGTAATCACTCGAACAAGCTCTTAAAAGTAATTTAACTTTTCTATTAACCATATAATTTTTGGTACAAAGACTTTGTAAATTCTAATAGTAAAATATTTCCCATTAGGAAGATTATGAACCACTAAGAACCTTGGCAAGTGATCATGGCGTAGTCCACATGGTATGTTTGTATGCTTTCCATTGGAGAGACAATTTGAGTTAGGATAGAAAAGGACAAAAAAGTCCTGTTTTACAATGAAACTTTGAGCCGCTTGCTTATGTTTCTGCATTGAACTTTCTGTAGTAAAGGAGAAGATAATTAACTAGAAGAAACTAGAATGCATACCACATGGTCTAAGAATCCAATTTCTATTCTTGAAAGTGGTCAAAATACATATTTTATTTGACCCTCATTGCAAAGGAATTATGTTCTATTTTTGTGGTGGTTAATTGAACTAGCCATGCTGGATTCACCAGGTACCATTCTCCCGGAAAAGAGATCATCATCAATTTCATAGAACAAGAATACATGGTTCTACCTTGTCAGCTGAAGAAAAGACACTTGACTCCGAAGGAGATGTCTCCAAGTCAAGCATATCACGTTCCTTGTATGATATATGGGAGTTAGAGTCCAAGATGAGTGCTTCAGATATCACTGAAAATGCTATGAGATCAGAAAAACCAGCCCAAAACTTTCAGCTTGAAAATGCCCCTCTTCTATTGCCAGGAGTGCAGTCAAAGATTGCTCAACATAACTTCAACAAAGACAGGTCAACTGATGACAGGAACCTTGGAACAAAACTTGAAAGAATGGACAGTGGGAGCAAACAAGACATGGGTCATCTAGAATTTCCTTACCTCAGACTGCCGCATCATTCTATGACAAGAATTTGCTACAGATTGATGCATCTATTTTGGAAATGTGTGAAGGTATTGATAAGTTGAATCGATATCTAAAAACCAAGAAAAGTGATCTCAAAGCTGGTGTTCCCGGAAGATTCTTGCATGCAGTGATGGGCAGGAAGTTGCTGGTATGTTCATATGGTAGTGTAATATGTGAAACATTTAAAAATATTACATCTTATTTCTCCTTACTCTCTAGTGTTTGACAATGGGGCTTTGCAGATGTAGGATCAGTTGTTTCAACCATCTTGTATGCCTTCTTCTTGAATGAAACACAAACAAGCGTCCAGCTCTGCACGCTCCCTGTCATCAACATGAAGCGAGCGGATTTTTATACACACTCTGAGCTAAAATGGTTGCTTAGATCATGCCGTGTTGAGGAGGAATATCTGGTCTTTATAGATGAGGTACGTACAAGATTCTCTATTTCACACAGAAATTTTGGTCACTTGAAAGGACCTTTCTTTATGGAGAGGAGGCTCTGTCTTCAATGTTTACCCAATAGCATAAGACACAAGGGGCAACTAAATTGATTCTTGTCTACCAATATTTAGATTGGTCTTGCCAACTCTTAGTGTAGCTGTCTAAAATTTGGCCTTTTATGTGCATGTCTGAAGACTCCAAATTATCTCAAATCCCTTTTTAACTCCTCTTTAATATAAACAACTTCAACTGCATACCTTCTTGTTTACCAGACACAAACAACATCCTCATCCCTGCTATACTTGAGCCATGGGGCCCTTGACAAAAACCTTGACTTTTGTTTAATTAAATCGGTTGCCTCTTTAAACAAGAAGATGATTAATTTTATTCTTAGGAAATCAATAAACAATTGTGAATGATATGATGCAAAATACATGAAACTGATCGTGACAGGAAATTGTATGGCAGATCGACCTTTCCTGTTATGATTTAGTTGGAAGTCTAAAGCTAGTACTACTAAATGGCAACAGTATCCCAACAAAGCAAGAGGTGATGACAAATTCAACGATTTGATGCTTATCAACTCCAATAACTGCACTTATCTGAATAAGCTCCTTTCTTTCTTTCCCTTTTTTTTTTTTTTTTTGACAGGGACTGAAAGAAGCACTGGTTGAAATCTTTAACTGCAAACAGGTATGCAAATCCTTGCAATAACTAGGTGCAGAGGTAGTTTATCACTAATTTGTCGATTATCTAATGGCTTTGTTGCTAGGTTGATTCTCAATATCCTTGGGTCAAAGATGTTACTGTGGGACAGGTAACATCTCTTCTGTAGCATATGAGTCTCCTATAAATTGGTCATTTTCCTATTTTATACCAGTTTGGTTGGGGATAGAAGATAGAAGTTCTACTTCATTTGCCACACCATGCAATGACCATTAGGATGCAACATAAGTTGCTAATGATCCTTTGGCTAAACTTTCTGGCAAGCAAGAGAGATTGGCACTTTGTCAGCTTCATGATCATATAAAAGAAGAGATAATAGAAATCACAAGAAACAGACTTAGCGAACAAATTTCCTTGAAAGTTCAAAACCGTCATTTAAAAAATCATACCAGTTTGATAAGCACTTGAACATGAACAAATACACCCTCAAGATGAGCCTATGTAACCACCTCCATAGTCCCAAAATTAGCACTTCACAAGAGACTGCTCTTCCATCAAAGAACAACAGATTAGTAAAGAGCAATAACAATAGCAACAATAAAAATAACAAAAGTAACACTAATGTACTACTAGTAGCAATAAATATAATAAGAATAAGAGAAACAATAATAACAACAATTGAAACAAGCAAAAGAGGCAAACGATAATAATAACTAGTTATCATATGCTTGCGAAGGAAAGTTCACAGGTATTGTTAGCAAAACCGTCACGGAATAAGACCACATGAAAGAATGAACATGGAAAGAAAATTTGAAAATCGAAAAATTTCTATCTATCTGTCCGCATTTTACCTTGTTTGCCCAATTAGACTTTAATATAATTCACCATTAACCATTTATAATACAAATTTGAAAGTGGCTGTACTGACCTTCTTGACAGATGGCTGGTCAGCCAAATATTGTTTTGCTTATAACAACAAATAACAAGCTTATAACACATTTTTCAATAGAATTTAGCATGTTATCCTCATCCTTGCTCTGATATTTGGGTGATCTACCACAGTACCTGGACACTCATGTCTAGCTCTTAGAAGTCATGTTAGAAATGTACCCAAGTCAGATATGTATCAGTCACATGAATATTTTTTAAGTTACTCAGTTCCCACATCTAAATATTGGCTAAGAGTTAAAGTCTTCCAAAAATGAGTTTCTCTCTCCATTTTGAGGTTAGGAGTGAGTATGCCTTCTTTTTTAGAAATGGGTCAAGTATATATCTATAGAAATAACTTTACAAAATGTTTTTTCATATCATTGAATTAATTGAAGAGTTTGCATAAAAAACATGTATACTTAAAACCTTAATGAACAATATATTTTGAATTTTTAATATTTAAATAAAAAATGTACAGATACAAATACATAATGATAACTAAAATTATATTGTACCTTGTTGAAACAGGATTGCTCAAGTTGTACGCTTGTTGCTGAAAAGTTTGCAGATGCATCACCTGAATATCTAGCTGGGCTGGGATTCAGCAGACTTCTGGTACATATTAGTTGTTTTGGCCATCTAATCTAGAACAAATCTCATCTTTACGCATGAATTGTTTATGTATTATTTATTTCCTTTTTCATTAAATCATACCTAAACAACTTCACAAAGAACCCATCTCAGATTCTGTGAAATTTCAAGTTCATAGACTAAATTCTTGTTGATTATATAATGAAATTTAACACTTCCATCTAATCACTCTGCCCAGAAGAGAACTCAAAGGCCAATGCTGACATATGAGAACTATACTCCGCATCAATTTATTCTGTCAAGAAGTTCATTTGATATTTTGGTCTTATTATTTTATCTAATTGACTGTCATAGATTTTGACTGGGTGCAGCTCTCGGCCATCCTCTTGGACACCGCAAACCTCACACATGCTAATTGCACATCCAAAGATAAATATATGGCAACATTATTGATTAAAGGAGCTGGCCGATTTGGATGCAATGGACTTCACCAAATTTGTAAGTTCTTGATATTCAATTTTTACACCAGCACCTAATCATGCCAATAAGGCATTGGTTTGCTTTTGCCCAATATACTTTTAAATCATTTTATAAGTCAGATTCCACGTTTAATGATGCTTAATACAAGAAGAAAGTGGAATCTATAGACCATTACAAAAAAGCCCTATAACTTGAAAGAAAATATTTCCCATATCAAACTCAATGTTTAATAGTTCTTGCATTGTATGATATAGAAAAATATAGTGCTGCTTCTATTTCTTTAAAATGATTCCCGCGTATCTATTAGTTAACTTCTTATTTATTACATTCATGTTTTAAAAGACAATATAATGCTTGCAGTGAAATACAAAATGTATGATATATCTGATCTTAAGGTGAGGGATATACTCCGTAGGGATTTCAAGAAGTGGACCAGAGTTACAGGTGTGATCTTCATCTACACACTTCTCTATTTCCATTGACTAATTGCATGAAAATAATCTCTGAGTATTCTGTAACTAAATTTGCAATGAACTACATTTTATAAGTCAATGCCTATTCATTGGGAATCCTTTGTTTTGCAATATTGAATCTTATAGCAGATAGTGATGTTATTCAAGTCACTTTGAGATTAATATGATCTAGAACTCTTCCAAATGTCTTGCTAATTTTTCCCTATAACATCTGCAACCAGGAAAGCCTAACATCACTGGTTCTAGATTAACAGTATCCCATACTGGGATGAGTTCTATTGGAATCTCAGTTGAACAACTTCTTGCTCATGAAGATTTGGCCACTCAGGAGGTGATCCGATTTCGAGGTAAACAAATTTCATGCTAGTCACAAAAGATGTTGCTCAGCATTAATTTTGTTCCGTAATTGTAAAGGTCTTCTTTCCACATAAGCTGATCATTGCGGTAACTGTCGAATGACTTAATCCTTTGGAATGGTGAAAATAAATTTTGCCTAGCATGATTTAAATTTAATTGTAAATCTTGTTGCCTGCTTTAGCAAATTGTTTATATTTCAAAAGGCTACTTACTCTAAATCACTCTTTACTGCATACTACCTCAGCAAATAGTTTTTCGTACTATTCTTTCTTCTTAAAGAGACTCAACTAAAAGAAGTTTGCATCAAACTATCCTTCAAAAGCTACATCTAATTTCATTTTATAGCACTACTTACATGCTCCAGAATCACCTCCCCCCCCCCCCCCCCCCCCCCCCAACAAACCAAAAAAAATAAAAAAAGATTGTGAGGACATAAATGTATCACAACATTTTTTAAACTTCTTTGGTTGATGATCTCTCATCAAACTTGCAGAATCCGAAAAACTTCGGCTACTTATGGTTGTTTCAGGATATTATGATAACCAAAAGAATTTTAAGGTATCATCCACTATTCTTACAATATTTCATTATTTTGCTTGTCAAGATTCTCTAATGATGATGACTAACTGATTATTTCATTGTAGAGAGAGATCTTGATCTCTACCAATACTGCAGAGCTAATGAGAAATTTTCTCTACTTCTTTGATACCAATGGCACACATTTGCCACTTAAAGCTCTGGATGAACTAGGTCAGTTATGTTTCTTGCAACATTGTGTAAATTTCAGTATATTATGAATTTACTAGGATTACATCAAAAAGGGTTGGCTAGGTCAAGAATGCTTCTCTCATATTTAACAATAAAAATTAAAAATTAAATTTTTTTTCTCAAGTAATTCTAGTACATGCAACTAAAAGTAGAGAAAAAAGACAAAATTCAGGCATTAACTTTGAATGTTGTCTATATGGACTAGATGCTTATGCACATGAAATCATAGGAATCACAACATTCATGAGACATGATGTATTAGAAGTGTCTTAGGATTACTTATTTTCATGGTCTGTTGAAAAGTATTGTTTTCTACTTCTTACAGAGCTGGAAGATGAGTTACGAGCATTTGAAATTGGTGACCAGTTAACATCAAGGAGAAGCATTGAGCGACTTTTGGAAGACTTTAGTGGGGTATTAAGGAAGCAGTAGCAGATTAATATGATAGTACAATGTGATTGGAACATTTATGCATTTATATAACATTATATGTGAATATAGATGTGCTCCCGTAAACTTCTCATTTAAGGCAAGGGCCATGTTAGAGTTTAGAATTAATGTACTTGAATCTTTGTCGTATTAGAGAAGGCAAGAAAATTTTCTCATCATCTTCCTCAAAAAACCTTTTTCATAATCAAGAATTCAAGCCTTTTAAAACGTTAACAAGTTAGAGATGGTCTTCTAGCACTATTAGGTCATGGCTGAACTTTGTGTATCCAATGGAAATGATTCATCATATCATATATGCAATTACTAGAATGCTTAAATGTCTGTCAACACAGTTAATATGGGCTATCAAATACCAATACTTGCATGCACCAAATGGTGTTGCCCGAGTTTCACATCATAAACTCACTTTTTTTGAAAAAAGGCATGTTTACATATAGACAGCATATCAACAAAAAAGCTAGTGTCCATATACCAAAGCAACGATTGAGGTTTCCAGCAGCAGAACAGCCACCTATCATTGTAACATTTAGACTTGGCATAATGACAAATATTAAAAAGAAATACATAATTGGAAATACTGGATGATAGCCATCAGAAAAGGATAAATGAGCAGTTGATCATCACTGAAAATGCTCAGAAAGGTGTAAAATTTCCACTGCATTGCAAGTGTGAATTATTCTGTGGTGTTGCTGAACATAATGTCAGCCATATTTCACAAAGATGGATCCATCGAAGCTGCTTTGCGAAAAATGGACAACAATTTCAAAATTACATATTAATGGAAATACTAGGATCCTCCTGACCAACTATATCCAATATCTAGCCATCAGGTCGATCAGAGTGGTTCAAAGGCTGGAGAACTAATGAGCTGGACCTGCGACAACTTCACGTAGGAAAGGGTTTTTATGGTCATGAAGAAAGATTTGAGTGTTGATTATACAATTTGTATTCAGAATACATATGGAATCTTCATCCCAGATTATGTTCTTCGACATCAGAAAATTCATTGAGTATTTCTGTAGTGCAGTTGATTTTTTCCACTACTAATCCGATATGGTTCAGGGATTGTAAACTTTTCCTCTACATTTGTTCCTTGGCTCTTCAATATGAGCAAGAAAATTGATGTTATCATCTTCTTCATGCATTCTTGAAGAACACAATAAGTAGAAAATGAAGTGCCACAAGAGTAAGCTTCAAAATATGAAGATCCATGGATGCAATGTAAAATTTTCAACTTTGACATAGGAAGCATTGTAAAATTTTCAACTTTGACATAGAAATTGGCATTGATGAAGTTCAACGACACTTGTTTATGCCAAGGGGGAGAAGTGAGAAGCCCAGGCTTCGACCTTGGAGTCATCAAGACATCCATCACTGGGTCTTGTTAGGGATAGTACTGGTGCTATACCAGTGCAGAGAGAACACAAAAAGAGAGAAGGGATCAGAGGGAAGTTCGTAAAGAGAAAGAATTGGGGAAATACCGGACTACGGCCCGTTAGGCGGGCCTGGTGGAGATCCGGCGGCGTTGCTGGGTTGCCGCCCTCAGCCCCCTGTTGCGGAAAGATAGGGCCATTGATGGTGAAAACAGAGAGAGAGGGTGCGTCAGTCACAAATGCTCATCGGTGGCAGTAGAGGGTGGTGACAGGAGCCCTGGCGTCTGACTGTGGAATCAGGCGACAAATTGGGGTCCAACGGGCGGCGAGGTGGCTGCCAAATCCTGATTATTAACAGGAGCAGAGGGCCTCCGTCTCTTAACGTAGCAGGCTGGGGAAAGCCGGTGGAAAGAGAGGGAAAGAGGCCTCGGACGACAGCCTCTCTGGTCAGCAATCCCTTGCTTGGTCGTCTGACCACCGGACCAGTTACTCCGGCAGCCCTCACGGCCGAGATTGGGCCGCGTCTCAAGAAACAGGGGACGGTAATGTCCCAACCAAAACCGGCAACCACCGGCGACAATCTAACAGCGAAAAGGAGGAAAGAGAGATGACAAGATGGCTCCTACCTACCGGGTTCATAGAAGACCATGAGCAATGCGGCATCCGGCTAGTGGCTGTCCGATGGAAACGGACCCAGAACAGGGGCGACTTCCGTAACAGAGGGACGCTTTCATCCGTAGTGCCGGAGGTTCCACGGTGAAGCCCCAGTCATCGACGCGAGGAACCAAACGAGGGATCAAGAGAACTCAATGCCTTTCTCCGGCAAGGCCTCTACGGCGGCCAGGCGCAGAGGAAATTGGATGCCGATCCCGATCTTGAGGAAATTGGAGCCTTCGTCGCCCTCTTGAGGACGATCTTCGGCTCGGTCTCGGTTCTGGGCCGATTAGATGGACCGGCCCAAGCCTAAAGAGGCTCTCCTTGCTTCGTTCGTCGGAAAAGTCTTTGTAAAACTAGATGCATGGAAAAGACTTTGTACACCGCATCCGGTATAGCAAGTCCTATATAGGCTGCACCATTCATTTTTATTGGTCCACATACATGCGACACCTATTAAAAAATATTAAGACATCCCAAGAAAATAACTTACGATACCCTAGTTTTAAGCTTACAACACCGTAGTTAAAAAGTGAAGACACCCGTTCAGAAAGAAAAAAACTCACGACATCCTAGTTTTAAACTCACGACACCCTAGTTTTAAGCTTAAGACACCCATTCAAAAAGGTGTATGTACACAACTTCCAAAAAAAAAAAAAGCCGTCTGACGTGCATTAATACCCATTCAGCTTTTTTTTGGAATCTGTGTACAGACACTTTTTCTAAACGGGTGTCTCAAGCTTAAAACTAGGGTGTCGTGAGTTTAAAACTAGGATGTCGTGAGTTTTTTTTGCTTTTTGAACGGGTGTCGTGGCTTTATAACTAAGGTGTCGTAAGTATTTTTTTGCTTTTTAATAAGTGCCTTTATTTTGATATGACGTGCATTAATACCAGCTTTTTTTGGAATTTGTGTACAGACGAGTGGGTGTCGTGGCTTTATAACTACGGTGTCGTCGCTTTATAACTAGGGTGTCGTAAGTATTTTTTTTGTTTTTTTAATAAGTGTCTTTATTTTGACATGACGTGTATTAATACCAGCTTTTTTTGAAATTTGTGTAGATGAGTGGGTGTCGTGGCTTTATAACTACAGTGTCGTGGCTTTATAACTAGGATGTCGTAAGTATTTTTTGCTTTCTTAACGGATGTCTTAGTTTTATAACTATGGTTTCGTAAGTTTAAAATTAAGGTGTCGTAAGGTTTTTTTTTGTTTTCTTAATAGCTATTTAATTTTGACATGGCATGCATTAATACCCGTTCAGTTTTTTTTGGAATATGTACATACACCTTTTTGAACGGGTATCTTAAACTTAAAACTAGGGTATCGTGAGTTTAAAACTAGGATATCGTGAGTTTTTTTTTTTTTTTTCTTTCTGAACGGGTGTCTTCACTTTTTAACTACGGTGTCGTAAGCGTAAATTTTTTCTTGGGTAATATTTTTTAATGGGTGCCGTGCGTATGTGGACCAATAAAAAAGAACGGTGCAGCCCACGTAGGACTTGCTGCACCAGAGGTGGTGTACAAAGTTTTTTCCCTAGATGCAATGATTCGCTTAGATCCATACCAAAGGGCTTGCCAATAGGTTATGCATCGCTCATACACAAATTCATGCATGAACGAATCATCATGTGCGATATAAGCTGCATCAGAGTGATGTACCAAAAATTTTTCTTGTCCGTTTATTTAAGAAAAAATCTTGTTACACCATCTTTCGATGAAGTAAACATGCACCAGATGCACGAATTGGCCATGCGTCTATACCACCATATATGCGGTACATGTCAAGGCCCATTGGGCTTCATGCTATGTTAGTCGTATGCTCCATGCACGCTTGTTGCATTGAAGGGGGTGCAGCAAGACTTTTCCTAATTATTTTGAATTGGTCAGCCTGAAGGCCCTCCGATGCAGCAAGACTTTTTCTTTGTTGGGAACGACTTTGTGCACCATCTTTTATACACAAAAGCGTACCTGATGCTCACTTCGTGCACTCTAAATTGAGTTCTTATAATATTTTTTGAGTTCTTCAATTGAGTTCTTATAATATTTTTTTTATTTCTTTTAAGAATACCAATTCTTAATATTTATTCAATCAAATATATTTTTGATGACCATCAATAATAACTTAATGAACTATATACATAAATACCAATATATGATGCCGAGATAGCTACGGTAGAAAATAAAAAATGACGGTGAAGAGAAGATCTATGAAGGCATTAAGAGTTTGAAGTGAAAAATGGTGAGAGCTTTTTTTTTTTAATTTTCTCATCCTTCGCTAGTGTTTTTTTTTTTTTTTTTACAAAACAGGCGATCATACAATTCTTGAATAAGTCAGTCCAGATACATCAGAAAATAAGATTTACTGCAGAAGAATAGGTCGCTAGGCTTCTAAATCTATGGACCCGCATGCTGAGCAGCAAAGACAGCCACTCATCCTTTGCTAGTGTTAATACTATATAGGTACTATCTCGATATTTTAATCACATTCATCAAGTACTGGAATGGTTCATTAAATAACTATAGATAGTTATTAAAAATATTTAATTAAATAAAATTTATGAGTTAATATATTTAATTAAAATAAAAAATAAAAGGATGTCAAGCTTTAATTAAAAAATCTTAAATAAGTTTGTGTACTTCTATTGCTATTATTCTTATAATAAAGATGAAAAGAGCTTGTGAATTATAACAATGATACCTAAACTAATGAAATGAAGGGCTTATCATAAACCCCAGTCTAGCTGCTAGGAATTGAATTATATGCAGTAATAAGCACAATGCAACATAAGGTGCAGGCAAGCAAGCAACCAACCCCAAAATGTTCATCTAAAGTTTTAAAGGCTATTGAATATTACAAAATCCTACCTGTAGTCTCCTGAGGCGTGAGGTCTACCATGGGATGGATAGACTCTTGAGCCAATTCGATCATGCCAGATTAGATCTACTCCGATCCACATTTGAAGTCTCATAGACTAGATTGGGTTCAAAATTTTGGCCTTTGATGCAAATCTTGAGTTTTATATTATAATATTTGACCTAACTAGATCTGGTCTAGCTTTTATATCATCAATGTCTAATTTGGATTAATAATAAATAGGCTTGACTCAAATTGGGCACGAAGTAGCATGACTCAAATTCTCAAATCATATAAAATCTAGGGTTGAAAATGGATCAACCATGAATTCTCAGTACAAGTCAAATGCATAATTATTCAACCTACAAGGACCTAATCAATGGTTAGAGTTATTAGTCCAACTAAATTTATATTAAAATATAAATTATTAATATTTTTAGCAAAAAAGGATTTATTTTTATATGAAAATAATTAGCTATTAAATCTTACAATATATACTAAATATATTTAATAATATGAATGAGGTTAAATAAATAAAATAAATCATCATCATACAACATAATTAAATGTTGGAGCTTGATGGTTGTGCACTTGTTATCTAGGCAACAAGTCAACTAGATTTTAGGTGAGAGCAAAATTATTTGGAGTTGTTTTTTCACTAGATATCCTGGACAAAAAATTGGATATATGGCCAAATATGATCTCACTTATTTTAAGCCCTAATAAAATTATTAAATAAAAAAATAGAGAAAATAATATATGTAGCTGATTTTAATTAGTTTGAGATTGAAACTATATCATTGTTATATTGTTGTATTTCTCACTTTGAATATCTTTCTCAAATTATTTAATGAACCATTATATAGACTAATTCTTTTCTTTTTATATCAACAACTCCTCCATCTTTCGCTTATTTTCACTTAGCTATATGTAAATATTCATTGTTTATCTTGGTAGATTATTGCTTGTAACGTCCTCAACATAACAATATAATTTTTAAAAAAATATAGTTTATACACTTAAAATTGGTTGATTTCTAAGATGAATTTGAAACTTTTTTTAATGAGAATTCGTATTTAAGTGGATTTATTTTATTCTTTTAATTAAAAATATTTTTGAATCTATATTTAATTATCAATTATTATATTTTTGCTTAACCTTAATAAAAACTTGAATATTTTTTACTGGGTTTTAATTACTTTGACTAGACCTAAATAATTTGCTCGGTTTAAAGCTGTCTCCACCAGGATGGAAATAAAAATGAAAAGAAAATATGCAAAAATCTAAAGTGAAGTATGATGCATAGTTACATTAAAAGTATATAAAATAAATTTTTATTAAATAAAGTTACAATTGTTAAAATAGTACAAAAGAAAGGATGGGATGTCAAACTTAAGAATCATAAAGCAAAGAATCACCCTTAGAATTGTAAACAACCCTCATGTTCTCAAGGTACAATCTCAGGGCTAGTTTTTAAACATACTGCAATTGTTTAAGCCCACAATGCATTAATAGGAAAAAGAAAGACCGAGAAATATAGTAATAAAGAATTAAACAGAGAAAGGAGGTGTGGTTAAGGCTCTAGAAAAATTGGCAGTCTCAATCACACTATTTATTATTTATTATTTTTGAAAGATGATGCAGAAAAAATGAACACTCATGATAAGATAAGTATATCTATTTTCGAATATAAAACATATTGCCACGAAGAGAATATATATATATATATATATATATATATATATATATATATATATATATTCAACTCAACTCATCTAAGCTTTTTTTTAACTACATAAATCTACTTTCTTCACTCTACTTTATTCATTACACTAGCTCTAAGCTATCTAACGCAATTCTTCTTTTTTATATAGATTTGAGATTGATATATATATATATATATATATATATATATATCATAATTAAATTAAATGTATCAAAAAAATATAGTACTTCTAGCATTAGGAGTCGGGATTTGAGTCATCTTTAAAGGATATATCTCTCTAAAAGTAAAAAGAAAATATCTCTGTAATACCTGGTTCGTGTGATCCTGGGGTCTTGACAGTTGGATTTTTCCTGCTGACGCTTACGCTCTCGGCGTAGCGTTTGGGTTCCCAATTCCCTTGATCCAAGGCGTCGCGAGGGTGCTTCAAAGGAGATTAAGGGTAACTCTCTCGTTCATCCTCGCGCACGCCTTCTTCAGGTAATTCCCTACCCATGCTTCGTTATAGAGAGAGGGAGAGCTGAGCGTGAGAGAGACAAGGAACCTCGACCGATGCAGTGCCCATGGCGTCCTTCTCTGTGCCGATTTTGGTTCAGGTCCGGCGGCATGCCCATCGCCTCGCCGAGCCTGAGCTTTGGCCGACGGCCCCACCGGCACCGGAGACGACGTCCGATGGGGTACCGGATGTGGAAGAGACGGAGGAGAGGGCCGGGTGGCCCTTCTCCTGGATATGGGAGCCGAACCGGCTCCCGCATTGGTTCAGGCCCAGCGGCGTGCTCGTCGCCCCGTTGGGCCGGGGCGGCGGTCGGTGGCCTCCACCGGTGCCAGACATGCATCCAGTGGAGGTCCGGCCGGCCAGTGGTGGCCAACCGTGCCACCGGCACAAGCACGTGCCACAGTTGAGAGAAAGAGAGGAAGAGGGAGAAAGAGGGGGAATGAGAGAGAGATGGGGCACGACCGCAGCGGCGGCCAGCTCTAGATCGGTCGCCGACGGCCGATCTGTCCGAGGAATGGCCGGTGGCAGCCCTGGCCAATGGCACGAGCCTCCTCTGGTTCGGGTGAACAAGGGGAGGGGGAGAAACAGGGGATGAAAAGAAAAAGAAATCAGTGGGCCGTCTGGGCTGTTTGGTTTGGGCTCTGTTGGTCGGCTCACGAGCCACTTTTGAGCTGAATTTTGGGCTCTGTATCGGGCCGAGAATGAAGAAATGAAAATGTGGCCCAGATCAATGTTGATCCTAGTTTCTTGGGATATTTTTATTTCCTCATTTGGGCTTATATATATATGGAGAAATATTCGAGCTCAAAGTTGGGCCCAGGATTAGTTTGGGTAAAATTTAAGGAACACTTTATTATTCAAATTTTAGAGACTTAATTGTGTAAAATGATGTTGTAGGTACCCAGATGTCCAAATAGCTGGTTTACAGTTTGGGATTAGCGTACTGAGGTAAGTAAGCCAATTATCATGAATTTTATAATATTTTAATATGTAGATTTTAGAATTGTAGTTATATTAATTTATGAAATGATGAAACGAGGAAAATGGAGTTTATTGATATTGACCATTTTAAAAATTAGTAAATAGTACCATGAGTGTACAATTGAGTATTTGCTATGATTATTACAGCTGATAATATTTTACAAAATAATGGCTTTATATGTATATTTAAATGATGAAGAAAATGATTATTTTGACTTTGCAAAATATTTTGGTACTATTGATATATTTATATGTAATTGTTAATAATGTTCAAGCCACTGTATATGTAAGGAGTTCATGCTTGTGTTGATGCATGATATGTTGCATGCAATTTATAATTATGATAATTGAGATCATGTTACTATGTATCACCGCGGTTCTCATGTGATAAGAAATGATGTGAAATGCCAAGTGATATGGGACTCACCTCCATAGGAGATATATGTGGAGGACACATCTGTAGGGTGTATTGTGATTGTTTATGATATATAGTATAACACTGGTATCAGAACCCTTTCTCTTAGAGGACATTTAAGAGTGATACACCAGTTGGGTGTTGTAGGGCCGTGGGACACATAAGAAATAGTAATTATATAAATACAGTGGGCTTGTTTACATTGTATATTCAGTATTTATGTATGATTTAGCTTCCAAAATTATTTTAAGAAAATGATATGCATATTCTGATAATATGGCAAGTGTATCTGAAATTGGAAGCTTTTTATTTGTAAAGCTGACTTGATTTGATAATATCTTGAAATGTTAAATGGATTATAATATATTATAGTAGGCTTGCTTATTGAGTGTGAGCTCATTTAAATCTCATAATGTTTTCAGAGCCACAAGACTAAGAAGGAAATATGGGGTAGATGGAGCTTCTATTAAAATAATTAGATCCATTTTGTTGATGTAACCCCAGTGATGTTTGTATGTAGGGCTTGTAGCCCAAACCTTATAGTTATGGTTTGTATTAGTGTTATAGACTTGAATGATATATAGTTATTGCCTTTATTGATTTAAGTGTCATGATTTGGGATGCCTTGCATGCCTGGTATGCGGCGGGTTGTCATCCTAACTCAAATTTTGGATCTGAGGTGTGACATCTTTTATGGTATCAGAGCTTGGTTTTGACCTTAGGGACACATACATGATGACACTCTAGGCAAAATACTAGGATGACATTGAGAAATTTATAACTTTAAAGGAGTTTCATGTATTATGCTTTGAAAGCTTGAAATTTAAAGTTTATCAAGATATTAATTGAAATATGAATTTGATAGGAATTAAGAATGAACCATCGCACCATAAGCCAATGATATAATGGGGCTCCCAGGCTGGTGACCTTGACTAGCGGGGAGGCCAAGGTGCTTCTAGAGGTTTTAGCTCCGTCAACCTTGTTAGAAATGGCTCGTAGCAGTTTCAGATCTTTAAATAATATGGGTAGATGAAACTTTAATTGGATATGCAATAAAAGATAGATGAATATATGGAATATAATATAGTAGTTGAAAATTGCAATTGATGACTAATATGACTAAGATAACATCATTATATCCATATTGCAATTGAGTTAGATATTTGGATTTTGAGTTATTAAATTTAAATTTGAACGTGGATGTATACAATGAATTTTTATTTGTAGAACTTACATTGTTGATATTGTAAGTTTAAGATTATGAGCTAATTTGTTGGTTATAGAGATGATTAATATTGATGATATTTTGGTAATGAAATAGTTAACTATCTGTTTTTGATCAATTACAATTGAGTACTCAAAAAAAAAAGAAATAAATTTGAGTCTGGATGAATAAGTATATATAGTAAATTTTACTAAGAGAACTTTTATTATGGATATTGCATGTTCAAAACTGATTGTTACTTTGCTAGATATGGAGATGGTTGATGCTGATGTTAATGAAGTGGTTGACTGCATATTATATCATGATGGACCATCTAGGAAGAATATGAGAGTGGTAGACTCTATTAATCTTTAGAACCAATTTTGGCTATAAAGGATCATATATTTGATAGTAGAAAGTGAAAGATCTTAGCAGTAAGAAGAATAAGATAAATTCTATTGATAAAGAATTTCATAATGATTTTCATCTGTTAATATATTTCTAAATCAAGATATCTATTCATTAATTTATTGTGCCTACTTATTGTACCTTTCTTCATAGTTTCTAAGTAGATATCTTTCTCCAGAATGGATAAATTATCAATCAGCCATAAGTGGCATGAATCTTTTCTAGGAAAAAGGAGGGAGATGATTTTATTTTTGATTATTATCAGTTATGAATTATGGTTAAGGATACATCTAATATCACTTTCAAATCAAAGAGAGATTATAATTTTTTTTAATTATGTCTTTTAGATGGTAAGTGCATTTTCAATCTTTATAGACCTTATAAGTCATGTATCTATCTGAGCTAGATCAGTGAGGTCACTTTGAGATATTCAAAGGGTTTAAATTAGTTGGCCATGACATGGCATGAGACATTGCATAATCTATAAAAACCAACATAATTTTAGGTGACTTTGTTAGTCATTGGTAATAAAATAATTGATTCAAGGATTTGAATAATTTAAATTGCAATATTTATTGAGAATATACTAACCTATTCAAGAGAAATAGATTGGTTATAATGATAATTACTGATAAATATAAAGGAGATAAATTAATTATACTGGTGATTAATGATGACACTATTATTCAAAGAAAATAAATTAGTTAATTATGATAATTATGAAAGATATTCTAAATTATTGGCATAATGTCCATTGATGTTAGCTTGAAGTATTCAAGAGTTGAGAGAGCACTAAAAAAAACTATCTTATATCTGGTTCAAAAGAACTTGGAACTGTCTTATCGAGGAATTGATATAAGTTGTTAACCTTAAGAATGGAAGACATAATACATGTGATGGACTCTATGATATTATTATGATTATGTTATGAGAAGTTAAGGTATATTTTAAATAAAAAAGGATGACAAAAAAGAAATACTTCTTAAGGAATTCAATTTTATTTGGTAGAAAGATCAAAACTAATTGTTGAAGTTGGATACGTCATTTGGGTACTTGGGAATGAAATAAAAGTTTACTAGTGAATATCGATAATGGTACAAAAATCTGTGGGCATTTAATTTCGAGGATGAAATTTTAGCGGGATAAAAATTTTAATATTTGTTTCTGGTTTAGTAGTAACTGAGTAAATTGAGTTTGTATCCATTTGTCTCACTCTTCTAATTTGATGATGTCTTCATAAAGCTTAGTGGATTAAGTTGAATTTTAGTGCAGCCTTCCACCTTCAAATAGATGGACAAGCTACAGGAACCAACTAGATTTTAGATGATACTGCGAGCCTGTATGATAGATTTAGAAGGTGCTTGGTATAGCTTCTTACCCTTAGTGAAATTACTTATTTTAATGGTTACCAAGCCAATATTCAAATGGATTCATTTCAATTGTCTATGATATAAGGTGTAGATTTCCTTTATATTGAGATGAAGTGAGAGAGGGAAAATTTTGGATACTGAGCTGGTTTAGCAACTATAAAAGGTATCATTAATTAAAGCAGCTTCGCCTAGCTCAGAGTTAATAGAAAAGTTATGTTGATATCAAAAAGAAAGATTTGGAATTTCAAGTTGGGGACCATGTCTTCTTAAAGGTATCACTAACCAAAGATGTGATGAGATTTGGGATTAGAGGAAAGCTAAGTCCACATTATATTGGACCATTTGAAATCTTGAGCAAAGTGGGAGAGGTAGCTTATAGCCTGGCACTGTCTCCGATACTATCTGGGGTACATAATGTGTTTCATGTTTCTATGTTAAGGAAGTATATTCCTGACCCCAACCCTGTAATAGAGTGTGAACCTTTATAGTTGAAGAAAGATTTATCATATGAGGAGCATCTTGTACGTATCGTGGACAGCAAGGATCAGGTTCTGAGACGGCGTATCATTCCCTATGTCAAGGTACAGTGGAGTAATCATTCTGAGAAGGAGGCTACTTGGGAGCTTGAGGAGGAAATGAAAAAGAAATATCCACAACTATTTGTATCTTAATATAGATCAATGATGTATAGATGACTGTTGGCCTTTGAATAAAAATTTAGTTTATCATGGGATAGAAAATTTGGATTCTATATTTTAATGAAAGTGTATCAATTTCGAGGCCGAAATTATATAAGGAGGGGAGGAATGTAATACCCGGTTCGTGTGAACCCGGGTCTTGACAGTTGGATTTTTCTGCTGACGCTTACACTCTCGGCGTAGCATTTAGGTTCTCGATTCCCTTGATCCAAGGCATCACGAGGGTGCTTAAAAGGAGATCAAGGGTAACTCTCTCCTTCATCCTCGCGCATGCCTTCTCCGGGTAATTTCCTGCCCATGCTTCATCACAGAGAGAGGGAGAGCTGAGCGTGAGAGAGACAGGGAACCTCGGCTGATGCAATGCCCATGGTGTCCTTCCCTGTGCCGATCTTGGTTCGAGGCCGGCAGCATGCCCGTCGCCTCGCTGGGCCTGAGCCTTGGCCGGCGGCCCCATCAGCACCGAAGACAGCGTCTGGTAGGGTACCGGACGTAGGAGAGAGGGAGGAGAGGGCTGGGTGGCCCTTCTCCTGGGCGGGAGCTGAACCGGCTCTCGCGTTGGTTCAGGCCCGGCGGCGTGCTCGCCGTCTCACTGGGCCTGGGCAGCAGTCAGTGGCCTCCATCGGTGCCGGGCATGCATCCGATGGAGGTCCGGCCGGTCGATGGTGGCTGGCCGTACCACCGGCACAAGCACGTGCCGCGGTTGTGCGAAAGAGAGGAAGAGGGAGAAAGAGGGGGAATGAGAGAGAGATGGGGCACGGCCGCGACAACGGCCGGCTCTGAACCGATCGCTGGTCTACTCGGGGAATGGTCGGCGATGGCCCTGGCCACCGGCACGAGCCTCCCCTGGTTCTGGTGAACTAGGGAGGGGGAGAAACAGGGATGAAAAGAAAAAGAATCAGTGGGCCATCTGGGCTGTTTTGGTTTGGGCCCTGTTGGGCTGGCTCACGAGGCACTTTGAGCTGAATTTTGGGCCCTGTATTGGGCCGAGAATGGAGATATGAAAATATGGCCCGGATCAGTATTGATCCTAGTTTCTTGGAGTATTTTTATTTTCCCTTTTGGGCTTATATATGGAGAAATATTCGAGCTCAAAGTTGGGCCGAAGATTAGTTTGGATAGAATTTAAGGACATTTTATTATTTAAATTTTAGAGACTTAATTGTGTAAAATGATGCTGTAGGTACCCAAATGTCTAAATAGCTGGTTTACAGTTTGGGATTAGCGTACTGAGGTAAGTAAGCCAATTATCATGAAATTTATAATATTTTAATATATATATATATATTGGAATTATAGTTATATTAATTTATGAAATGATGAAAATGAGGAAAATGAAGTTTATTCACTACGTAGAGATTTAAGAATAACAACGCTAAAAAAGTAGTTTACCGATGCTTTATTAGCGTTGGTAAGCCATATTCTGACGCGTCTTGAAGCGTCGAAATAGCGTCGGCACAGCATATGTGGAAAAAAAATTTACCGACGCTTTTGGAAGCGTCGGGAAAATTTTTTCCGACGCTTCAAGAAGCGTCGGTAAATCGAAAATAGGGCTCAGTGCAGCTTTTTTTTTAACCGACGCTTGTGGAAGCGTCGGGAAATTTTTTTAACCGACGCTTGTGGAAGCGTCGGAAAAAAAGGAGAATTTTTAAACCATCGCAAATATGGCTCAGCTCGGCTCAGCTCGGCTCGGCGCGACTATTTTTTTTCCCGACGCTTTAGAAAGCGTCAGCATCGGAAATCAAAAATATGGCCCAGATCGGCTTAATGTTGGCGCGACTAATTTTTTTTAACGACGCTTTAAAATGCGTCGGCATCGGTAATAGGGCTCAGTTTTAAGCCGCGTCAAGCTGTAGCTGTTATGTAATAAATATATGCATTAAATAGCTATCAATAGCCATTATGAATCATGAATCAGCTATCAATACCCATTATGAATCAGTTATCAATACACATTATCATAATTAGCTATCAATAAAGCCCAGAATCAATAGATACTTTGATTCTTTGTCACTATTCCAGCACTTGAATAAAATTTAAATCACCTGCCATTAAATAAATGCTGACCACACCTGGCTTACCAAAGTGGAATGATAAGCTTTAAAAATATCATAATGCCAAAGCCCAGCATCAATAATTGCCGGCTTAATTGATTAATACATTCATCTTCAAGTAAGATGCCTCGGATACAAATTGAGTGGTGGTGAATACCTAACTTATTTCAACTGATGTGCAAAGTTCCAAACGTATCCACATTATGATCATTGTAGCAGTGTTCATATTAATATACTCTATTACATAGCTGCAGTACATCCCATCAAAAAAAAAGTACAAGTTTACAACTTTCTTGCATCACGTTTCCTTTTTTTTTTTTTCTTGCACCCAGTAAAAATGTCATGTACCTTAGAACTCCGACCTCACTTATTTCGGACACAACACAGAAATTTCATCATCCAGATTTCTATAAATTAAGGTAACTAACATCCCATGATATCCTGCAACAGTAATAGCATACATCTTTGATTGGCACAATATATAAGAAAACCACTAATAAGTCCTGTGTCATGCAATATGAAGTGGCAAGGCATACAATTAGAGCATACAGCTAAGTAGAAATGTTTATATGTAGCAGTCTGCAAACAAAATTTAAAAATACATGAAATGAAAGATATAATAAAAAAAAAGCTGATGTCAATGATCTGCAGGAGGAAGGTTGTCACCCTGTCCGCGAGGATTTGATGCTCCAGGAGCCTATAAGAATAATTAAAAATATTTAATTTGCTCAACTATCAATTACAATATATTAGATAAATAATTGATTTAATATAAAAATATATAATTAATAATATATGTATTTACCTGATGTGGAACAAACATCTGTACGATAGATGTAAGCCGCTCAATGTGCTCTCTCATAGATTCCATCGCTGCACGATCGTCGGCACGGCTCCGTTGCATCTCCTCCATCGCTGCTCTATCGTCTGCACGACTCCGTTGCATCTCCTCCATCGCTGCTCTATCTGCGATACGGCTCTGTCGCATCTCCTCTATCTCCTGCTGAAGTGTGTGAACACCATCTGCAGCATCTGAAGCATCATGTGCACGTCTACTCATCTCAGATATCTGAGTGGGGGTGACTCCAACTCCATAACCCCTCACTCGACCGTAGCGCTCCGGCCCCATCAGCTCCGTAAACACCTCGGCCTCAATGCGACTACTCTGCGTAGATGCTGTAGAGTCGTCGACACGCTCAGCAATAAGAGCTGTAGCTCTTTCCTGTATTAATTTAAAAAAAATTAGTTAGATCTTACTGAATAACAAAATCAAATTAAAATCGTTGTATAAAATAAATTATAATAAATAATTACATAAAAGTCTCTCGACTCATCTCTGACAAAAGTGCCATCATCGTGAATATGAGTCATCCGATAAAACTCCACCTTACGGGGTTCTCGTCCATACTCATCCATCTACAAGAAAAATTATAAATATCGCAATAGCTTTCGTATACCTTTAGGGATGATGCAATTCAAATTAATTTCAGGTCATAAATAGAGCCCTACCTGGAAGTACTAAAACCACTGGCCACTGGCCACGAAAAGTAGGCAAAGGACAAAGGAATAGAAGATACATGATATATGGCTGATTTTCAAGGAGTTAAGGAGATTCCGCTGTCTCACTGTATAAATTTGTCCACACTGAAGATGATTTCAAGTAAGAGTTCTTTTAAGAAGGATGCTAATATTACCATATTTTCAGAACTTGCTGACAATCATTATGAACTTACTGAAAGCAAAAGTTGCAACAAGAAATCAAGAATATATATATATATTCTTTTCTAATGAGAGAGAAGGAATTTTCTCCTCCTGGTAGACCTTCAGCTAGAATTTCCTGATGACGTGAATTACTATATTGTTATGCATCAATAACACATCACTGATTTATGCAGTATGGGGAAACTTGAGTCTTGCCACTTAAGTGTTTTTTAATCACCGTTATTATTTTTATTTGCCTGCATGTTTAGGATTTTCAAAGACAACTTTGCAATGGCTCCAGGATTTTGGGTTTTGAAGACCTATATCAATTTCCTGTTTATTCTTCTAGAGCAGCTATCCATTGTTCACCTAAAATTCTCATGCACCTCACTGTTGCTGTTGTTAAGCATCCAAAATTGCAGCACAGATGGTTTTGGAAAGACCATGGACCAAAATAAAATCATGAGGATGACTCTTCTTTATTTTTCAAATACTGGTCATGCAATATGCATGCCTGGGTTTTGAAGACCTATATCAAGTTTCATGTTTGTTCTTCTAGAGCAGTTGTCCATTGTTCACCTAAAATTCTTGTGCACTTCACTGTTGCCATTCCTAAGCATCCAAAACTGCAGCACATATGGTTTTTGGAAAGACCATGGACCAAAATAAAATCATGAGGATATTACTCTCCTTTATTTTGGATGCAGGGGGTTTGGAGTTGCCAAAGAAAACTTGGGCATACCTTCTTGCTGGTGGAATTATGGCTCTCATTATGGGGATCAGTTATTGTCGAAGAGTTCATGGAGAAGCTTACCAGCGAGCAATTAGGATCTATATTTTACCAAAATAAAGTAAAGAAAAATAGGGCTGTTTCATATTCTCTATAGGCTGTATCTCAACCATGTAGCAGATTTCTCTCCTTCCTACTTCGCTATCCTGTGGCTTTTGAATGTGATTTTATGTCCTGGCTAAGAAAACGGACTCTTCTTTAATGGGCAAAAGAAAAATCTTGCTGAGAAAAAGATTGTGGAATGGAAATAAATCAACAAGGCATGATGAAAAGATCTAGCGATTGAAAATAAGATCTTTACAAACATATTATCCTAAGCAACCGTAGCATGAGCAAGAATTAAGTCATTATTTCAGAAAAGTAATAAATTGTGTAGGCTTCATGGAGAATGTATATTTGAAATAGCGAAAAGAAGCAGCTCCTGCATAGAGATTCTGCCTCAGAGAGTTAGAATCTCTCTCTCTCTCTCTCTCTCT
>UESW01004884.1:450592-474815 GCA_900491605.1 Calamus simplicifolius | reverse complement strand
GATTCATGACATACGAATGAGGTTAGAGTACCTTTCTTGTCAAGCCAAGCTTTGAATTTGAGACAATCTTTCTATATATGTCCTTTCTTCTTGCAAAAGAAGCACTTGGACTCCTTCTTGTCTTCTGTATGGATGGATACTTTACCCTTTCCTTTGCGTTTGGCTTTGGGAGCTTTAGTCTTTCTCTGAGTGACTAAATGTGCACTTTCTCCCATTTCTAAAATCAGCCTCCCTTCCTCTTGAACACACATGGTCAGAAGTTCATTAATTGACCATTTGTCCTTATGTGTATTGTAAGATATTTTGAAGGGACTATATTGCTGTGGGAGTGAACTCAAAATAAAGTGCACCAAGAAAGATTCCGACATCTCAACCTCTAGGGATTTCAACTGAGCCGCAATGTCCCTCATCTTCATGATGTGCTCACGCACACCTCCAACCGTAGTGAGCTTCATTGATGATAACTTTGTCATTAGGGTGCTAGCCATTGCCTTATCTGAAGACTCAAATTGTGCATCAATAGCCTTCAGAAGTTCCTTGACATTTTTGCACTCAGGAATTGAACCACGTATACTAGCAGAAATTTTAGTACGTATGAACATCATACTGAGGCGATTGGACCGTTCCCATCGTTCATACGCAGCAATCTCAGCCTGAGTGCTAGTAGATGTAACTAAATGTGGTTCATCCTTCCTGATAGCATAGTCAATATCCATACACCCTAATTGAAGAAGAATTCTCTCCTTCCATAATTTATAATTATCACCACTTAAATCGGGAATGTCACATTTCATATCAGAAATATTAACAGGCATAATAGCTGCATAAAAAATAATCATGTTCATGTAATTGAATTTGAGGCATATAACTGATGTCATATTTTACCAATGTAAACATGCAATAACATGAATCAATAACATACAATAACTACCTGTGGGCTAAGTTATTATACTCAAATAGACTCATTAGCTTAATGATGTGACTAACAAATTATATTCCTTTCTTAATTCCTGTGGGTAATTAAGAAAATAATTGTTATCGCATCCTAATTAATTATATTAGTGCAACAAAAATTCCTGTGGGATAAGATTCATTACATTAATATAATTAGTCACAATTAATGTCATCTAACCTTATGTGATCTTTGCAACTCAATATATAATTTTGATTAATCAAAGATGCTGTGGCTACTCCTCAATTAATCAACATCATATTGATCACATGACATTAAATGCATATAGATTAACCAATTTAGCATGATTATTAGGTAGTGATCTTAATCAATGTAACATTTCCAAATCAAGATCCGAGTTAGTCAAATTGGCCAGGCCAGTGAAAGAGAAGTGGGGGTCCCCCCGTTGCTTTCCTTAGGTCAGTCAACGGAACCAATTAAGTAACCACAATCTCTTTACCTTTCTAGACACCAAATGACCAATCAGACCTTGAAAGGATTTGCACTGTGATTTTTACACTACCACCAAATTCATGCATAGAATAAATCTAGTATGCAGAACAGAACATTTCAATATCTATTTAATGAATTTTAAAATTATCATCTTAAGAAAAAATTTTTGTTAATTAAAACACGTCCGGCCGTAGCTCATTATTCCCTTGGGCCAGTCTATGCAAACCACCGTAGGCATAGAGACTCAGGAGGCGTATTTTAATACAAAAATTTAAACTCAAGAAACAAATGATAAAAATAAATCATGTTACATGATTTAATAAAACATTAAACAGATAATAAATGCATTTAAAATCGAACCAATCCATATTTTAAATCGTGAGAGAACGGAAAGACCATAAGCGAGAAAAACGAAAACCGAAAGTTTTCTCTCCTCTTTTTAATATTTCACCGATGTGGTTATTGAAGCCACGTTTCCGCTGCATTTCGGAAACGTGGCTTCAATAACCACATCGGTGAAATATTAAAAAGAGGAGAGAAAACTTTCGGTTTTCGTTTTTCTCGCTTATGGTCTTTCCGTTCTCTCACGATTTAAAATATGGATTGGTTCGATTTTAAATGCATTTATTATCTGTTTAATGTTTTATTAAATCATGTAACATGATTTATTTTTATCATTTGTTTCTTGAGTTTAAATTTTTGTTAATTAAAACACGTCCGGCCGTAGCTCATTATTCCCTTGGGCCAGTCTATGCAAACCACCGTAGGCATAGAGACTCAGGAGGCGTATTTTAATACAAAAATTTAAACTCAAGAAACAAATGATAAAATAAATCATGTTACATGATTTAATAAAACATTAAACAGATAATAAATGCATTTAAAATCGAACCAATCCATATTTTAAATCGTGAGAGAACGGAAAGACCATAAGCGAGAAAAACGAAAACCGAAAGTTTCTCTCCTCTTTTTAATATTTCACCGATGTGGTTATTGAAGCCACGTTTCCGCTGCATTTCTCTCCTTTAGTTTTTCATTTCTCTTCTTTAGTTTTTCTTTTCTTTAAAGCTACGTTTCTTTTCTTTTTCTTTCTTTAATGTTATCTCTTTAATACCATAAAAAGAAATCTAGGAAACATTTAATGCTAGAAAGAAATCTTTAATAGACCACGTTTTGTTTCCGCAAAATCGGAATCTGAATTATTTTTAATGGTTTCTGTCAATTCCGTGATCAGAACTGATCGAAACCAACCTTTGATCCGAAAAACTAAAAACGGAAAACACGCGGCATTAACGGCTTGAAAAGAGAAACTTAATAGAAATCATCGCAAATAAGGCAGAGGTTTTAACCTTGCTCTGATACCAAATGTTAGACTTAATTTACTTAAATATAATTACCTCCAGCCATTATTATTTAATGGTGGTAAGGAATCTGATCTTCCTATGGACTGCACGGGAGATCTTCCTTCCTTAACGATATCGATTGATCTTCTTGATCTTCCTCTTCCTCTCGATGGATCGGTCTTCTAATCAATGAGCTCTCGCATCCAGATGGTGTATGCCTTCATGATTGCTCTTGATCAGGGACTCATTTCCAATGCCTCCACTTTTAGGTTTCTCTCTATAGAACCTTAAGATCTCTCTCGAGGACGAACCTTGATCTCTCTCGAGAACCTTGTTCTGAAACTATAGGATCTCTCTTGAGAGAACCGTATTCAGAAACCTTAGGATCTCTCTTGAGAGAATAGTGTTCTGAACCCTTAGAGAACCCTTCGTAATGAAACCTTAGGATGGGTTCCTATTTTATACCCTTTTCCTTCAACGCTTGCCCCATCAAGCGAGCGCTTAGGAATTAAGGGAGGAAGCGGGCGCTCAGGAATTAAGGGAGGAAGCGAGCGCTTAGGAATTAAGAGAGGGGGCTGTTATCACTTTAATGGGGGATACGTTGATTTAATAAATTAGGACCATTAATTAGATATGTTACTACAGATTATACAATTTGTATTCAGAATACATATGGAATCTTCATCCCAGATTATGTTCTTCGACATCAGAAAATTCATTGAGTATTTATGTAGTGCAGTTGATTTTTTCCACTACTAATCCGATATGGTTCAGGGATTGTAAACTTTTCCTCTACATTTGTTCCTTGGCTCTTCAATATGAGTAAGAAAATTGATGTTATCATCTTCTTCATGCATTCTTGAAGAACACAATAAGTAGAAAATGAAGTGCCACAAGAGTAAGCTTCAAAATATGAAGATCCATGGATGCAATGTAAAATTTTCAACTTTGACATAGGAAGCATTGTAAAATTTTCAACTTTGACATAGAAATTGGCATTGATGAAGTTCAACGACACTTGTTTATGCCAAGGGGGAGAAGTGAGAAGCCCAGGCTTCGACCTTGGAGTCATCAAGACATCCATCACTGGGTCTTGTTAGGGATAGTACTGGTGCTATACCAGTGCAGAGAGAACACAAAAGAGAGAAGGGATCAGAGGGAAGTTCGTAAAGAGAAAGAATTGGGGAAATACCGGACTACGGCCCGTTAGGCGGGCCTGGTGGAGATCCGGCGGCGTTGCTGGGTTGCCGCCCTCAGCCCCCTGTTGCGGAAAGATAGGGCCATTGATGGTGAAAACAGAGAGAGAGGGTGCGTCAGTCACAAATGCTCATCGGTGGCAGTAGAGGGTGGTGACAGGAGCCCTGGCGTCTGACTGTGGAATCAGGCGACAAATTGGGGTCCAACGGGCGGCGAGGTGGCTGCCAAGTCCTGATTATTAACAGGAGCAGAGGGCCTCCGTCTCTTAACGTAGCAGGCTGGGGAAAGCCGGTGGAAAGAGAGGGAAAGAGGCCTCGGACGACAGCCTCTCTGGTCAGCAATCCCTTGCTTGGTCGTCTGACCACCGGACCAGTTACTCCGGCAGCCCTCACGGCCGAGATTGGGCCGCGTCTCAAGAAACAGGGGACGGTAATGTCCCAACCAAAACCGGCAACCACCGGCGACAATCTAACAGCGAAAAGGAGGAAAGAGAGATGACAAGATGGCTCCTACCTACCGGGTTCATAGAAGACCATGAGCAATGCGGCATCCGGCTAGTGGCTGTCCGATGGAAACGGACCCAGAACAGGGGCGACTTCCGTAACAGAGGGACGCTTTCATCCGTAGTGCCGGAGGTTCCACGGTGAAGCCCCAGTCATCGACGCGAGGAACCAAACGAGGGATCAAGAGAACTCAACGCCTTTCTCCGGCAAGGCCTCTACGGCGGCCAGGCGCAGAGGAAATTGGATGCCGATCCCGATCTTGAGGAAATTGGAGCCTTCGTCGCCCTCTTGAGGACGATCTTCGGCTCGGTCTCGGTTCTGGGCCGATTAGATGGACCGGCCCAAGCCTAAAGAGGCTCTCCTTGCTTCGTTCGTCGGAAAAGTCTTTGTAAAACTAGATGCATGGAAAAGACTTTGTACATCGCATCCGGTATAGCAAGTCCTATATAGGCTGCACCATTCATTTTTATTGGTCCACATACATGCGACACCTATTAAAAAATATTAAGACATCCCAAGAAAATAACTTACGATACCCTAGTTTTAAGCTTACAACACCGTAGTTAAAAAGTGAAGACACCCGTTCAGAAAGAAAAAAAACTCACGACATCCTAGTTTTAAACTCACGACACCCTAGTTTTAAGCTTAAGACACCCATTCAAAAAGGTGTATATACACAACTTCCAAAAAAAAAAAAAGCCGTCTGACGTGCATTAATACCCATTCAGCTTTTTTTTGGAATCTGTGTACAGACACTTTTTCTAAACGGGTGTCTCAAGCTTAAAACTAGGGTGTCGTGAGTTTAAAACTAGGATATCGTGAGTTTTTTTTGCTTTTTGAACGGGTGTCGTGGCTTTATAACTAAGGTGTCGTAAGTATTTTTTTGCTTTTTTAATAAGTGTCTTTATTTTGACATGACGTGCATTAATACCAGCTTTTTTTGGAATTTGTGTACAGACGAGTGGGTGTCGTGGCTTTATAACTACGGTGTCGTCGCTTTATAACTAGGGTGTCGTAAGTATTTTTTTTGCTTTTTTAATAAGTGTCTTTATTTTGACATGACGTGTATTAATACCAGCTTTTTTTGAAATTTGTGTAGATGAGTGGGTGTCGTGGCTTTATAACTACAGTGTCGTGGCTTTATAACTAGGATGTCGTAAGTATTTTTTGCTTTCTTAACGGATGTCTTAGTTTTATAACTATGGTTTCGTAAGTTTAAAATTAAGGTGTCGTAAGGTTTTTTTTTGTTTTCTTAATAGCTATTTAATTTTGACATGGCATGCATTAATACCCGTTCAGTTTTTTTTGGAATATGTACATACACCTTTTTGAACGGGTATCTTAAACTTAAAACTAGGGTATCGTGAGTTTAAAACTAGGATATCGTGAGTTTTTTTTTTTTTTTTCTTTCTGAACGGGTGTCTTCACTTTTTAACTACGGTGTCGTAAGCGTAAATTTTTTCTTGGGTAATATTTTTTAATGGGTGTCGTGCGTATGTGGACCAATAAAAAAGAACGGTGCAGCCCACGTAGGACTTGCTGCACCGGAGGTGGTGTACAAAGTTTTTTCCCTAGATGCAATGATTCGCTTAGATCCATACCAAAGGGCTTGCCAATAGGTTATGCATCGCTCATACACAAATTCATGCATGAACGAATCATCATGTGCGATATAAGCTGCATCAGAGTGATGTACCAAAAATTTTTCTTGTCCGTTTATTTAAGAAAAAATCTTGTTACACCATCTTTCGATGAAGTAAACATGCACCAGATGCACGAATTGGCCATGCGTCTATACCACCATATATGCGGTACATGTCAAGGCCCATTGGGCTTCATGCTATGTTAGTCGTATGCCCGATGCACGCTTGTTGCATCGAAGGGGGTGCAGCAAGACTTTTCCTAATTATTTTGAATTGGTCAGCCTGAAGGCCCTCCGATGCAGCAAGACTTTTTCTTTGTTGGGAACGACTTTGTGCACCATCTTTTATACACAAAAGCGTACCTGATGCTCACTTCGTGCACTCTAAAGGCGGTGCAGGAAAACTTTTCCTTCCTTCCTTTGTTTAATTGTTCTGGACCGGTCAACCTAAAGGAGTGGGCCTTAAAACACGATATTAGGATACCTTCGCTGCCCTCTGGAACCTCACACGCAACCACAGTTGGTTCTGCTAAGTTTTTATGTGTTAAATCTGGAATGCTCCATTAAATCTATTTTATAAAAAAAAATTAATTACATTAAAAAATATATAAACTTGTTTAAGAACTTTTTTGAGTTCTTCAATTGAGTTCTTATAATATTTTTTTTATTTCTTTTAAGAATACCAATTCATAATATTTATTCAATCAAATATATTTTTGATGACCATCAATAATAACTTAATGAACTATATACATAAATACCAATATATGATGCCGAGATAGCTACGGTAGAAAATAAAAAATGACGGTGAAGAGAAGATCTATGAAGGCATTAAGAGTTTGAAGTGAAAAATGGTGAGAGCTTTTTTTTTTAATTTTCTCATCCTTCGCTAGTGTTTTTTTTTTTTTTTTTACAAAACGGGCGATCATACAATTCTTGAATAAGTCAGTCCAGATACATCAGAAAATAAGATTTACTGCAGAAGAATAGGTCGCTAGGCTTCTAAATCTATGGACCCGCATGCTGAGCAGCAAAGACAGCCACTCATCCTTTGCTAGTGTTAATACTATATAGGTACTATCTCGATATTTTTATCACATTCATCAAGTACTGGAATAGTTCATTAAATAACCATTGATGGTTATCAAAATATATTTAATTAAATAAAATTTATGAGTTAATATATTTAATTAAAATTAAAAATAAAAGGATGTCAAGCTTTAATTAAAAAATCTTAAATAAGTTTGTGTACTTCTATTGCTATTATTCTTACAATAAAGATGAAAAGAGCTTGTGAATTATAACAATGATACCTAAACTAATGAAATGAAGGGCTTATCATAAATCCCAGTCTAGCTGCTAGGAATTGAATTATATGCAGTAATAAGCACAATGCAACATAAGGTGCAGGCAAGCAAGCAACCAAACCCAAAATGTTCATCTAAAGTTTTAAAGGCTATTGAATATTACAAAATCCTACCTGTAGTCTCCTGAGGCGTGAGGTCTACCATGGGATGGATAGACTCTTGAGCCAATTCGATCATGCCAGATTAGATCTACTCCGATCCACATTTGAAGTCTCATAGACTAGATTGGGTTCAAAATTTTGGCCTTTGATGTAAATCTTGAGTTTTATATTATAATATTTGACCTAACTAGATCCGGTCTAGCTTTTATATCATCAATGTCTAATTTGGATTAATAATAATAGGCTTGACTCAAATTGGGCACGAAGTAGCGTGACTCAAATTCTCAAATCATATAAAATCTAGGGTTGAAAATGGATCAACTATGAACTGGATATTAGTACAAGTCAAATGCATAATTATTGAACCTACAAGGACCTAATCAATGGTTAGAGTTATTAGTCCAACTAAATTTATATTAAAATATAAATTATTAATATTTTTAGCAAAAAGGATTTATTTTTATATGAAAATAATTAGCTATTAAATCTTATAATATATACTAAATATATATTTAATAATATGAATGAGGTTAAATAAATAAAATAAATCATCATCATACAACATAATTAAATGTTGGAGCTTGATGGTTGTGCACTTGTTATCTAGGCAACAAGTCAACTAGATTTTAGGTGAGAGCAAAATTATTTGGAGTTGTTTTTTCACTAGATATCCTGGACAAAAAATTAGATATATGACCAAATATGATCTCCCTTATTTTAAGCCCTAATAAAATTATTAAATAAAAAATAGAGAAAATAATATATGTAGCTGATTTTAATTAGTTTGAGTTTGAAACTTATCATTGTTATATTTGTTGTATTTCTCACTTTGAATATCTTTCTCAAATTATTTAATGAACTATTATATAGACTAATTCTTTTCTTTTTATATCAACAACTCCTTCATCTTTCGCTTATTTTCACTTAGCTATATGTAAATATTCATTGTTTATCTTGGTAGATTATTGCTTGTAACGTCCTCAACATAACAATAATTTTTTAAAAAATATAGTTTATACGCTTAAATTGGTTGATTTCTAAGATGAATTTGAAACTTTTTTTAATGAAAATTCATATTTAAGTGGATTTATTTTATTCTTTTAATTAAAATATTTTTGAATTTATTTAATATCAATTATTATATTTTTGTTTAACCTTAATAAAAACTTGAATAGTTTTTATTGGGTTTTAATTACTTTGACTATACCTAAATAATTTGCTCGATTTAAAGCTGTCTCCACCAGGATGGAAATAAAAATGAATAGAAAATATGCAAAAATCCAAAGTGAAGTATGATGCATAGTTACAATAAAAGTATATAAAATAATTTTTATTAAATAAAGTTGCAATTGTTAAAATAGTACAAAAGAAAGATCGAGAAATATAGTAATAAAGAATTAAACAGAGAAAGGAGGTGTGGTTAAGGCTCTAGAAAAATTGGCAGTCTCAATCACACTATTTATTATTTATTATTTTTGGAAAGGTGATACAGAAAAAATGAATACCATGACATGTGCCATGACAGGGTAACTCTATCTATTTTTGAATATAAATATAATGACATATATATATATATATATATATCAACTAACTAAATTAAGCCTTTTTTTTTTTCAACCACATGGAATCGTTACATTTTTTTACTCTGCTCTATTCATTATGCTGGCTGTCAGCTATCTAACGTAATCCTTCTTCTTTATTCGAATTTAAAATTATATATATATATATATATGTAATTAAATTAAATGTATCAAAAATATAGCAGTTCTAGCATTAGGATTCAGAATTTGAGTTATCTTTAAAGTATATATCTCTCTAAAAGTAAAAAGAAAATATCTCTCTCTAAAAGCATGAGTTATAATCAATGTTTTAAAAATCGAATCGAACAACGAATCAGCTTAACATTTGGGTCGCGGGTCAATCGGTTCGCCAAATGAACCGATTTGATCGAACTAGATAATTATAATTAAATTTTAATTTAATAATAAAATAATAAAATATAATATAATTCAAATGAAAAATTTTAAAAAAAATTTAAAATCGGGTTGGACCGATTGATGTTATTGAAGCTGATTTCTTCATGCTTACAAGAATATATTAGAATACATATATATATATATATATATATATATATATATGTGTGTGTGTGTGTATGTATATAAAAAAATTATCTGTGGTGTGTGTGAGGCAGATTATATTCAAAAAAAAAATATTTGAATTATTCAAACAATTTTGTAATAAAATCATTTTCATTTTCAGATCATCCTCTCTGAATCTAGCTTGGACCGTATGACAACCCTTAGGGATGACATCGTTAGTCTTAGACCGAAAAAATTTGATGGATCCCATTTTAGGAGGTGGCAAAGCCAAATGAAGTTTTGGCTAACTACCTTAGGTCTTTGGTCAGTAATTGATAAATCATCTTCCTCTAGCACAATGTCAACCACTACCCCTGAAGAGGATTATCTATGTAAAGGTAGAATCATTAGTGCCTTATCCGACTCACTCTACGACATTTACCTATTGGCTAAAAATCAAAGGAATTATGGGATAACATTGAGTCTGAATATAGACTTGATGATGCTGGAGTAGAACGATTCAATACTGCATCGTTCCTTAGATTCAATATGGTAGATGACATGCCTATCAATGACTAATTCATAAATTTCAAGAATACCTTAGGAAACTTCAGGCCAATAAAGGCAAATTCTCTGAAAGTTTTAAAGTTTCCAGCCTCCTAGATAAAATGCCTCCTTCTGGAATGGCTTTGTCAAAAGTCAGCTTCAAAAATAAGGAGAGCTATCCTTGGCTCAACTTCTAAACTCAATCAGGATAGAAGACCAACATAGGTCTAAAACCCTTCAAAATAAAACTCCAAGTGTCCAAGCCAATCTAACCGAACACACCAGACCAACAACAATTCTAAACGAAGGTCAAAGCCTAAATTTCGATCGAACCATCTTAAACCAAACAAGTTCAAACCTAAGGGTGAAAACTTTAAAACCCACAATACTAGACCTAGCCAGCCAACCCAAGGTCCAAGTAAAAGATTCTGTTTTGTGTGTGGGAGGACAAATCATCTTGCGAGAGACTGCTTTTATCGAAAAGGGAGCCCTTTCACAAACCTTATGTTTCCTCTGGACCCCAAGCTCACGTAGTTGAAGGTCAAGATGATTCCATCCTTAGGTTAGTAAACTTGAACCCTGAATTAAATCTTACTTATTCCAACCTTGACTGGTGGTTGGATTCAGGAGCTAATGTTAATATTGTGTTGATCGCTCCTGGTTCACTACTTTTCAGAACTCAAGTGGAGGAAGTGTGACTCTAGGGAACAACACAGCCGCCAAGGTCGAGGGACAAGGTCGAGTGAACCTAAAAATGTCATTAGGAAAAGTTTTCACCTTGATGGATGTGCTTTATGTTCTTGATCTTAGGAAGAACCTTGTCAGCGGATCTCAGCTAGTCCAAAGAGGATATAAAATTGTTCTTGATTGTAATAAAGTTGTAATAACTAAGAATAATGCCTTCATAGGAAAAGGATATGTAAGTGAAGGCTTATTTAAATTGAATGTAATAAATCCTTTTTTAATAAAGCCGAGAATCAAACCTATCTTGTGAATAAGTCTAATCAAAATCTATGGCATGCCAGGTTGGGTCATGTACACCTAAGAAAGGTCGAACACATGATGAATTTAAAACTAATTCCTAAATCAAATCTAGATATGTCTAAATGTGAAATATGTGCTGAATCTAAACAACCAAGAAAGCCATTCAAATCAGTGAAAAGAAATTCGTCAATTTTGGAGTTAATACATAGTGATGTTTGTGACTCAACTAAGACTGCAACTCGTGGTGGCAATAGGTACTTAGTAACCTTCATAGATGATTTTTCTAGATATTGTTACTATTATCTAATTAAATCTAAAAATGAAACCTTCAATAAATTTAAAATTTATAAGAGCGAGGTAGAAAATCAACAAGAAAGGAAAATTAAAATTATTAGATCTGATAGAGGAGGGGAGTATACCTCGAATGAATTTTCTCAATTCTGTCAAGAACATGGGATAATTCATCAACTGACTGCTCCTTACTCTCCACAGTCCAACGGTGTAGCTGAGCGTAAGAACCGTACCTTTATGGATATGGTAAATTCTTTGCTCATTAGTTCTGGCTTACCTGAGAACTTGTGGGGGGAAGCTCTTCTATCTTCTTGTTTCATCCTAAATAGAATACCTACTAAGGATAGTGGTAAGACTCCCTATGAATTTTGGAAAAGAAGAACACCTAACCTAGACTTTCTCAAAGTGTGGGGGTGTCTAGCTAAGGTTAAAATTCCTGAACCCAAAAAGAGAAAACTAGGATCCAAAACCTTAGATGTTGTTTATAGGCTATGCCCAAAATAGCAATGCCTACAGATTTTTAGTAATAAAATTAAAGATTAATGACATATCTGATAATACATCTTAGAAGCTAGAGATGCTTCCTTCTTTGAAGATTGCGTTGAAGATCGTTGATCGCGTCCGTTGAGATTGTGCCGCCAACGGATGTAGGAATTTGGTTCCGGGTTGTACCTTGGAGGAGAGTTGTGGTTCTATTTTCTTCGCACAAGAAGGGGGACCAGTTCTCCTTTAGGGCAGTAGTGTAAACCGTCTCCCAGGCCTGATCTTAACTTATTTTATTTTAAAATATTTTTTTCTGAATATAATCTGCCTCACACACACCACAGATAATTTTTTATATACATACATACATACATATATATATATATATATATATATATATATATATATATATATATATATATATATATATATATATATATATATATATTCTAATATATTCTGCAAGTATGAAGAAATCAACTTCAATAACAATCTAAAGGAGAGCTGTTGCAAATTAATTATAATTATTTGCATTGTATATTTAATATATTTAATTTTCTTTCACTTGTAGCAAAATATCTTATTCTCTTGTTGTGGAAAAAAAAAGGAAAAGAATTGAAAAGATTTGATGAAGATTTTTTCATATTCTTAATAGAAGGTGATCCTTCCACATACGATAGGCAATGACATCATCAGAATCATCATATTGGAAGGAAGCTATAGATAGTGAAATTAAATCAATCATAGAAAATAAAACTTAGATTTTAACTGATTTACCTCCTGGAAATAAACCTATAGGAACAAAATGAATTTTAAAAGAAAATTAAGACCAGATGGATCAATAGAAAGATATAAAGCTATGTTAGTAGTAAAGGGATTTAATCAAAGAAGGACATAGATTATTTTGATACTTATGCTCTTGGAGCAAGAATAATAACCTTGAGAACTCTAATTGCCTTAGCCTCAATTCATAAATTAATAATTCATCAAATGGATGTAAAAACTGCATTTTTAAATGGAGAATTGGAAGAAGAAATTTACATAAATCAACCCCAAGGATTTGAAGTAAAAGGACAAGAATATAAAGTATATAAATTAATCAAATCTCTTTATGGTTTAAAATAAGCTCCTAGACAGTAGCACATTAAGTTTGATGAAATCATTTTGAAAAATAGCTTTAAAATAAATGAATATGATAAATATGTATACTATAAAAGATAGGATACTGATTTTATAATACTATGCTTATATGTAGATGATATATACTCCTAGGAACATCATTAAAATTAATTCAAGAAACTAAAAGCTACTTATCAAATAAGTTTGATATGAAAGACCTAGGATAAGCCGATGTAATTTTAGGAATGAAACTTAATAGAGTAGATAATGGAATAGCAATAAGTCTGGCACACTCAATAAAGAAATGCTTCAAAAGTTTGAATATTATGATTTAATCATATTTCTACCCCCTATGATCATAACTCTCATTTAATTAAAAATTTAGGAGAACCTATTAATCAATTAGGATATTCTCAAAGAATATGATCCCTATTATATATTTCAAATAGAACTCGTCCAGACATAGCTTATGCAGTAGGCAGATTGAGTAGGTATACTAGCAATCCTAGTGACGAACATTGGAAAGCCCTAGAAAGAATTTTTAGATATCTTAAGGGAACCATAAATTATTCTCTAGTATATTCTGGTTATCCTGAAGTGATTGAGGGTATAGTGATGCTAATTGGATAACAGATGAATTCGATGTTAAGTCCACCACTGGGTATCTCTTCCTATTAGGAGGAGTTGCAGTATCTTGGGGCTCATGTAAACAAACTATAATTACTAGAAGTACTCTAGAGTCTGAGCTAACAGCTCTTGACACTACTTGCACTGAAGCATAATGGATGAAAGACTTAATAAATGATATAGATATTCTTTCACCAAATATTTCTCGAATTTGTTTAAATTGTTATTGTAGAGCTATGATTGATCTGTTAAATCAACAGACAACAAATAAAAGATGAATAATCATATCCTGATCAGGTATAAATCTATAAGAAATAAAATGAAAGAATCAATATCACTGCAGTTTGTAAGATCTAAACATAATTTGGCAGATCTTTTAACCAAAGGCCTTTCGAAGGCTGCGGTTTTTGAGACATCGAGGGGGATGGGGCTTAAGCCCATACATTAGTCTCAGAGTGGACCCCTACCATCATGACAACCCTATGGTTAAGGTTCAAAGGAAAACGATCTCTGAGGTGATATCTGGAAGCACCGCTTTAGGAGTCTATCTTCATCCCATCCCTATGGTGTGATGCTTTATTATGACGGTTAGGTTGAGCATAGCTCTTAATAGATCCAAGGCTGTAAATTCAGCGAGGTCATGTACCCTTGGAGGATCTACCTTATTGAGCATAGCTCTTAATAGATCCAAGGCTGTAGATTCAGCGAGGTATGATTTCGTTGCACATACCCTTGGAGGATTACCTTAGTGAGAGTAGTCGTGAGGCCGCGACTATGGGACCGGAGCGAATCCCTAGTAACTATCATGAAAATCCTAGTAACTATCATGAAAATCAAGGCAAGCACATGGCCTAGATAGCGCTAACCCGTATTATGATCAGCTCATCTTCATACTATGTGTATTTTATACTAAATGCAAGTTCAAACCTAGAAGGTACTTGCACTAAGCACAGTAAATTTTAAAGTTTTAAAATTGCTTATTGAATTTAATTTATTTAGCTATTATTTCTTTATTTTTATTTTTTTTTAGGATTGTTAACGTTCGGCTATTTGAAAAACGTGCCAATGTTGTTAAAAAAAAAAAACCCAAACGTTCGGTCGAACGTTTGGGGTTTTTTTTAACAACATTGGCGCATTTTTCAAATGGCCAAACGTTAACAATTGAAACTCGATCGGTTCAATAAATTTTTTTGATTTTTATTTAATTATATAAAAATTAATTTTAATAATAAAATTGGATGTAACTGATGATCAATTTTTGATTTAATCGATTGGATCAATCGATCCTATCGGATTTTTAAAACACGGGTTATAATCAAGGGAGACGAACTTCTTTAACGCCATGCCAGAACGATTGATTGATCCTATCGGATTTTTAAAACACGGGTTATAATCAAGGGAGACGAACTTCTTTAACGCTATGCCAGAACGATTCCAACTACCTGACGATTGGGTTGGCGAGTGCCTTGCGTTGCTTTCGACGAGCAGAGACCAAGGACTAAAGTTAGTGGAGGCGGGAGGCTTCCTCGCAGTTTCCATGCAGGGCCTTGTCCTTTCCTTTCATCGAGTGGGACCGCGCGCGCGCACCGCTCGGATAAGGCTTGATCAAGCCCGCCTTGAGGCGTTCCCTCGTGTCTCCCAACGTCATGCATGCCGGGTCTTTGGCGTACAAAAGCAGGGCAGGCCAAGATTACTTTTGGTCCGCAAACATCCACTCAGAATTCATTTATTGATTTTGGTCCTCATCATATTCCAATCATCGCAGTTTAATTTTTTTTATATTTAGTTATCACATACCATCAATTTAACTAGTATTTAATATTAAGAATGTAATGTTCATAAAACACACCCAAAAAAAAAAATCAAACTGTGACAGCTAAAAATTTAAGAATTAAAATAAATTCTTCAATGAAAGTGTATGGTTCAAAAGTATATTTTAGCTTAATTTTGATTTAAACCAGGAGGAAGGAAATTTGGAGCTTACTTGTTAGATGCGCTAAATAAGATATATATATAAAAGTAGGCTCAAATTTATCAAAAATCTAGGCTAAATTTGAAAATTATTGCATTATTTGTTCCCTTATACTGCATCTCAACACCTGGATGAATGATTCATATGGCATGAATTACTCTTGAATTTGCATTCTAGCATAAATGGAGCATAGGACATAATGTCTATTACACCTAATATGGCTCCATAAAATATGCAGGGTTTCACAGTGGGCATAAAATCTTCATAATAACAAAGAAAATATAATTAAAGTATAAATATATTATTTTAAAATAAGATAGTAGATGAAAGCTTTAGTTCGAAGGCAGCCGAGTTCTTCGGACTTAATAGCAAAAAGACTAGAAGTTTAAATGAATCTGGCTCTAATATTAAAATCAACACCTTATAATCATGATACAAATATTTAACTAGACCACGGAGGTTCCGCAATCCAACAAAATGTTTGATTCAATCTAAATAACCTATAGAAGTTCAAACTATCATAGACAACCCAAAACTTGCATGGTACTAAATATCTCGATACTATGAATATATTAAAAGATAAGATCTAATGATGAAAATTCAGCAAAAATCCCTCAATGCACATGCATAAAACATTTTGAAAAAAATAATAATTTGAAAGCAAAACTCTCTGCAAGCACAAAACTATATATAATTACCATAAAGTTGCATTAGACCAATTACACGAATAATCAATTATTCGCATCAATAATTCAATGTTTATAACCAATCATCTTGAAGCTCAAGCATGTGTTTATTTTAAATAAGATAATTATTTTGCTAGCTATGATAAAAGCTAGGTGTCCATTTGATGATTCGATTATCTCCTGAAGCCCAAGCAGAAATGCTAAGTTTTATGCCCACTTTAATTATCTCCTTTTAGCATGTACGTGTCCAATAAAATCGTATTTGAATTAATTTTTAAAGCATAATTATATTTCAGTAAGATAATTACTGATGAACAATAATTTCGAACAAACTCGATCAAGATCTTGGATCCCAGGGAAAACGCCATGAGTTTGTGCCTGCTTGATCGATCTCCTTCATCGCTGAAGGCACGGAGTTCATGGGTTTAGACGTCACATTATCTTTCACATCAACATCTGTGCTCGTTTCAACTTCTTTCACTATCGTGGTTTAATAATAAATATTCTTCTTTCACTATCGTGGCAGCAAGACCGCACGTTGGGAGATCAGAAGTCAAACGGTAGACTAAGATGCAGTAGATCCGCTGAGCGGATCCACGAAACGTCCATGGAAAATATCATGGCGTGCATCTCTGCCGTTCTTGTCGGCCACGTCACCGTCCAATCTCCTCTATTGGCGTGACACGGAAAAAGTCACTGCAAACAACAATGGAGCCATTTTTTTAAACCTGTATCAAAACTGTCGGTCACGTCATTATCCAATCTCCTGTATTGGCGTGACACGAAAAGGTCAGTGCAAGCAATGGAGTCGTCGTTTATTGGCTGAAGAAAAAGAAGAATTAACCTTCTGACCACACTAGTTTGATTCTTAAGAATATTTGGATTATGCTGCAGAAGGTTGATAGTGCTCAAATTAAGAATATATTTATATTTATATTTATATTTTTTTAGTAAATATAAATATAAATATAAATATTAAATAAATATTAAAATTTATATTCATATTTATTCTAAACGAATACAGATATGAATCGGATATCAAGCATATCCATATTTGTTATATACGGATACGAATACAAATCGGATATCAACCATATCCATATTTGTTATATATGGATACGGATATTAAGGCAGTATTTGATACAAAAATATTGTCCTGTACCACCTGGTATCCATCTATATTATCCAATTTTGAATGACACTATGCCTAGAAATGAAAGAAGATATAGAGAGCCTATCTCCATATTTGGTAGGTACTTTGCTACATCACTTATAATATATTAAATATATTGAACCATCGATAATTTTAGGTATTAGTTTTGCGAACCTTGGTTTTTAGGTTTACCTAATTTAAGTTCATATATTAGTTGAGCTAAAACTCATTAACATGTTATATCATGTCCTATATTATTATTTTGAATATTGTTATATTGTTCTTGCACCCATTTTCATACCATTACCTTGTGCTAGGCTAAAAAAAAAATCTGTATCCGTATCCGTATCCGAATCTGATTACCTTTTGGATTAGATATCCAAATTCGTATTTGAATCCGATTAAACTGCAAAATAAAAAAATCCGTATCAATATCCGTATCTGATTACCTTTTGGATTAGATATCCGAATTCGTATCCGAATCCGATTAAACTGCAAAATAAATATTCGAATTTGATATAATTCGAATACAAATACGGATACGGTCGGAGTTTATCCGACCCGTTTTCAGCCTTAGCTTAAATCTATCATATTTATCAAAAAATTAATTCAACGACGAACTGGATAGCTACTTCAGTGGTTCAGCATGCTGGATCATGATCTTGGAGGTTGGATGACCCTGCGCTTATCTTTTGCAGCAAATTTTGTACTCAAATCTATCTGGGCTAATTTGCACTTGACTTGTATAATAGTTTGTTTGTACCAAAAAAAAATTTGTATTAAAAATAAGGAATGAAAAATAAAGATAACGTAGAAATGATGTTGAAGTAAAAATAATATTTTAAATAATATTTTTTATTTTTTTCTTATCTTTTTGTTAGGGTCTCACTACTTCTATAAGCCTTAAAATCATCAGCAATGTAAGGCTTGTGGGAGTAGCAAAAAAAAAAATTGTCACTTTAAATGATAATTTTACGCTGCTGAAATCATTACTTGAAGGGGTGATTTCAAAATCATCATTTAAACCCTCTGCTCCGTCAACTTCCTCTGACGGAATGAAATAGAGTGACGAGATAAAAAGTAAAAGATTTCACTTAAAATGTTATTTTTACTTTAATATTATTTTTATAATATTTTTATTTTTTAAATGATATTTTTTACTTTAATATTATTTTATAATATTTTTATTCTTCATCACTTTATTCTAAAATCGGTGTCAAAAACATCGGTTTAAAAAACGGCTTCAGGCAATGCAGTCATGACACGTGGAATACAAGAAGTTGAAAGAAAAAGTAGAGGCAGCGGGACGTTGGGTGGCAAATTGGCAGATGAGTCGGAAAGGTACAAAAGATTTGGTCCTGGCCGACAAAAATTTAGCGATCGTCGTAACAAAGTGTTAGATAGAGAGAGAGAGAGAGAGACAGTTTGGTGGGATTTGGTGGGTTGCGTGGAATTGTTAGAAAGCACGTGCATATCTCCATCAAGAAGAAACATAGTGTCCGAGGCCATCTATTAAATAAAATTAGAATCTGATTGGTATTCTTATTTAAAGTATTCTTATTTGAAGAGTGATATATTATCATCATAAAATTAGGATCATCGTTGCTAACGATGATTTTAATCCCATGCAAAGAATACAAATATATACTAGATCATCATGATGGTAGTATTCATCAAAAAAATTAAAATAATTTTATCATTATATTTATCAATCTCTCTCGCATATAATATAATATAATGTATAGATATTATATAATATATATTAATTTATATTATTAAATATTATATATTATCATTAATATTATTACATATATTAACTATATATTATATATTATAGTATTAATAATTATATTATTATCTATATATATATATATATATATATATATATATATATATATATATATATATGTATGTATAATATTAGTTATTATTAGTATATATATATATATATATTATAATAGTATTATTATATATTCAAAATATTATTGTATTGATTTGTATGCACGATGATCTTTCATTCTTATGATAATTCAAACATAATGATTTATGATCCTTGATGATTTTTATTTACTGAAATATCTCATGCCAAATAAGGGGATATTGGATTATCGATGATCCAATTATGGCTAATTAACTAAATTGTTCCTTATGATCAACAATTTCAATCAATATAATAGGGATCTGCCTGTCTTGTCTTATTAAGAATGAGTTTCTTCATTTTTGGTAAGAATGAAGATTATTTTTATTAGAGTTATAATTAATTACTGATGGAGCCAATTGACCCCATGAAATATAAAATTTTTTGGATGGCCCCAAAGGCCGACACTCGACGGCTCCACAGGCCGACACCAAGACCGACGGTCCCAAAGGCCGATGCCCGATGGCTCCAAAAGCCGACACCAAGACCGACGGTCCCAAAGGCCGACACCAAGACCGACAGCCCCAAAGGCCGACGCCTCCAAGACCGGTGGCCTCGGCACTTCCCGCCGGCCACGGCGTGTCCAAGTTAGGCGGCCCCAGCATCTTCCCAGGCGGCCCCTCCTCCAAGCTAGCCGGCCCCGGCACTTCCCAGCAGGCCCTGGCGTGTCCAAGCTAGGCGGTCCGGCACCTCCCAGCCGGCTCCGGCATGTCCAAGCTAGACGGCCCCGGCACTTCCCAGTCGGCCACGGCGTGTCCAAGTTAGGCGGCCCCAGCATCTTTCCAGGCGGCCCCTCCTCCAAGCTAGCCGGCCCCGGCACTTCCCAGCCGGCCCCGGTATGTCCAAGCTAGGCGGCCCGGCACCTCCCAGGTGGCCCCGGCATCTTCCTAGCCGGCCCTTTGCGTCTCCAAGCAAGTCGGCCCCGACGCCTTCTCCACGTCCCCAGTCCCGCCGAGTCGACCAAGGACATCCCCGGCCAGCCCGACTCGGCCCCGGCGTCTCCAGTCCCGCCGAGTCTGCCAAGGACATCCCCGGCCAGCCCGACTCGGCCCCGGCGTCTCCAGTCCCGCCGAGTCAGCCAAGGCCATCCCAGGCCGGCCCGACTCGGCCCCGGCGTCTCTAGTCCCGCCGAGTGGGGCCAAGGCCATCCCCGGCCGGCCCGACTTGGCCCCGGCGTCTTCAGTCCCACCGAGTCGACCAAGGCCATCCCAGGCTGGCCCAACTCGGCCCCGACGTCTCCAGTCCCGCCGAGTCAGCCAAGGCCATCCCCGGCCGGCCCGACTCGGCCCCGGCGTCTCCAGTCCCGCCGAGTCGGCCAAGGCCATCCCATGCCGGCCCGACTCGGCCCCGGCGTCTCCAATCCCGTCGAGTCGGCCAAGGCCATCCCAGGCCGGCCCGACTCGGCCCCGGCGTCTCCTGTCCCGCCGAGTCGGCCAAGGCCATCCCAGGCCGGCCCGACTCAGCCCCGGCGTCTCCAGTCCCGCCGAGTAGGCCAAGGCCATCCCATGCCGGCCCGACTCGGCCCCGGCGTCTCCAGTCCCGCCGAGTCGGCCAAGGCCATTCCAGGCCGGCCCGACTCGGCCCCGGCGTCTCCTGTCCCGCCGAGTCGGCCAAGGCCATCCCCGACCGGCCCGACTCGGCCCCGGCGTCTCCAGTTCCGCCGAGTCGGCCAAGGCCATCCCTGGCCGGCCCGACTCGACCCCGGCGTTTCCAAGTCCGCCGATTCGGCCCCGCCCCGGCACTGCCTTGCCAGTGGGACGGGCCCCAGCCATCTCGGGTCGACCCAGCTCGGTCCTGACAAGATGGGACTCCCTGGTTCCCGCCAGATCAGCCCCAGTGGTTCAAGAAACCGTTCTCTGACACACGCCGCCCGACAGCGCCAGACGCACGCCGCCTAACAGCGCCAAACGCGCGCCGCCCGACAGCCCCACCGGCTGATGGGACGTAGCCCACTGACCAGACTAGATTCATGCAACTGAACTCTGCAGACACCTCCTCCTCACGCAACCCCACATAATCATGCCAAGGTCAAACCCTATAAAAAGGGGAATCCACTCACCAAACAGGTATGCATGATAAACCCCAAAATCACCATCTCAACTCTAAAAGGGATTCCTCATCTCGGAGATCCCTCTTCTTCCACACAAAACAGGGCTTACTCGAGCCCTTCTTCAACTGTGACCTCAGTCACTAACTTGGCCGTCGAAGGGTCCCGCCGGAGGCCACCCCTCCGGTCCCGGGACTTCTTTGCAGGCAACCCGGCGAAGCAAGGATTCGAGAAGCACATCTGTTTCCCGACGTCCAGGAGAGGTGATCGAGTGTCATCAGATTGGCGCGCCAGGTAGGGGGGGCAAAAGAAAAAGTAGCGAACGTTCTCCCTGAGCTACACTTTTCATCCCCTCTCTTCTTCAAGAAGCCATGGTGGTGACTCGAGCCCAGGATGCCTCCGTCAGCTGTCCGGCGGGGCTCCTCCCGCCAGCTAGGCAGCAGGAGGCCGATCCCCCTGCTACCAACCCTCTGGTTGCCGGCCCGCCGCTGGACGCCACTGTCCAAACAGCGGAGCAGCTGGCAACCCTCTCCCAGCAAGTCCAGAATCTCACTGCCATGGTCCACGGGCTCCAGCGGTAGCAGTCCGTGGCCACCCAGCACCAGACTGCTCCCCTCGCCAGTCAGCAGTCGGCGAGGGGAGGTTCTCCCCGGTGGGAAGCCGATCGGCGAGAGACCGGCCGACGTCAAGTTTCCCCTAGGAAGCCTCAACGCGAGCACTCCAAGCGGCCACGGTCTTCTGACCACGGCCCCAACAATTTCCTCCCAAGCCACATCATCATGAGGAACCCAGGCGGAAGTCCCGACTTCCGTCTCCATCTCCGTCTGCCTCCTCTTCTTCTTCTTCCTCCGAGCCACCTCGGAGGGCCCCGACGATCAGCCACCAAGCAGAGGAACGCCTGGAGGAGTACAACAGGCGCCTCGACGAGCTCGCCAAGAAAATCAACCATCAGCCGGAGGAAGAGTTCGACACTCGTCCTCCCTACACTCGCCGCATACTGGAGGAACCGGTTCCCTCAAGGTTCCGCTTCCCCCAGGTGGACCCGTACGACGGTACGACCGACCCCCTCGACCACCTCGAGAGTTACAAAGCTATGATGCAAGTCCAGGGCGCCTCATACGCCCTTCTCTGCAAGGCCTTCCCCGCAACTCTGCGGAAGGCCGCCCGTGCATGGCACTCACGCCTGCCCCCTCACAGCATAGACTCCTTCCGGGAGCTGGAGAGGACGTTTTTGGCCCACTTTGATGTCTGCCGCCGGATCCCAAGGGTGGCGGACAGCCTCTTCTCCGTCCGCCAGAAGGAAGGAGAGTCACTGCGGGACTTCATGTCCCGATTCAAAAACCGCCACCCTCGAGTTCTACCATCTCGACGACACAGTGGCCACCTGGCGCTGAAGCGGGGACTCCTTCTGTCCCGCTTCACCTTTTCTCTGGACAAAAAGCCTTCCAGCTCCTATGCCGAGTTGCTAAGCCGGGCCCAGAAGTACATCCGCGCCAACGAGGCTGACTCGTCCAGAAGGGAAGCCGGCAGGAGTTCCAATAAGAAGCCAACACCAACGGAGCCAGCTGAGGGACGATCCAGGCAGCTCGAACCACCCCATCGCTTTGACCACCGGCCCCAGGTGCTGGTTCCTAAGGGGCGGTTTACTTCTCTCACGGCTCCGATCTCCCACATCCTGCTAGAGATTGAGGAGGATCCTTACTTTCAACGCCCACGTCCCCTAAAGTCAGTAAACCCCCACAACAAAGAGCTTTACTGCCGGTATCACCAAGACTATGGGCATGACACCGAAGATTGCCGCCAGTTGAAGAAGGCCATTGAAAAGTTTGTCCAGCAGGGCCTCTTGGGCAAGTTCGTTTGAGGAAACCTCACGGCCCCAGGTGCATCGGCACCTCCAGTGCCTTAGATTTGCATCAACAATGCCCCAACGGAAAGAACAATAGCATGATCTCATGAGGGGCGAGCGGCGGCTCGAAAAGCCGACGGAAGGTAGCAAGCTGGCATCAAAATGGGAAGCTTCTCCCCCATGTTCGGAACGCGGACAGTATTATCAGTAGCTTGCTGATTCTTTAATAAAGTATTATTCGGAATATCCTTGTTTTATCACGCTCTTGGGATGAGTATGTTTCTTAGACAGAGACCGGCTCCGCGTCGGCACCAAAGACCGACCCCGCGTCGGCACCAAAGACCGACTCCGCGTCGGCAATAAAGAACGCAGCAACAAATACCGACCCCGCATCGGCAACAAAGACCGACCCCGCGTCGGCACCAAAGACCGACTCCGCGTCGGCATCACAGACCGACTCTGCGTCGGCACCTCAAGATCGACTCCACGTCGGCAACAAAGACCGACCCCGCGTCGGCACCAAAGACCGACCCTGCGTTGGCACCAAAAGACCGACTCCGCATCGGCACCTCAAGACCGACTCCGCGTCGGCACCTCAAGACCAACTCCGTGTCGGCAACAAAGACCGACTCCATGTCGGCAACAAAGACAAACCCTGCGTCGGCAACAAAAACTGACCCCGCGTTGGTACCAAAGACCAACTCCGCATCGGCACCTCAAGACCGACTCCGCGTCGGCAACAAAGACCGACCCCACGTCGGCACCAAAGATCGACTCCGCGTCAGCACCAAAAGACTGAATCAGTGTCGGCACCTCAAGACCGACTCCGCGTCAGCACCAAAGACCAACTCCGCGTCGGCAACAAAGACCGACTCTGCGTCGGCAATAAAGACCGACTCCGCATCGGCACCAAAG
>UESW01004884.1:382499-445461 GCA_900491605.1 Calamus simplicifolius | reverse complement strand
AGCACTGCCCCGATCTTATTGGTGTTCATAATGTATTCCATGTATCCATGCTGAGGAAATATGTTTCAGATCCCAGTCATGTCATAGATTATGAACCTATTCAGTTGAGAAAGGATTTATCGTATGAGGAGCATCCTGTGCGTATTGTGGACCGCAAGGATCAGATTCTGAGGCGTCGTACCATCCCTTATGTCAAAGTTCAGTGGAATAATCACTCTGAGAGGGAGGCTACTTGGGAGCTGGAGGAAGAAATTAAAAAGAAGTATCCTCATTTAATTTTCTACCTAAGATTATTGACTTTTGAGATTTATAGTTATATTTCAATTTCGAGGCCGAAATTTTTATAAGGAGGGGAGGATGTAATACCCGGTTCTGTGAACCAGGTTCGGGTTTGAACCACTTGGTTGTGAACGCTTTTTTTTAGCAACGCTTCGTGCAGCGTTTACAAAGGCATTATATAAATGGGGAGGAGGGCTCCCTCCATCAGCTGGCGTTCCCTTCAGGTAATTCCCAGACTAGAGAGAGAGAGAGAGAGAGAGAGAGAGAGAGAGAGAGAGAGAGAGAGAGAGAGAGAGAGAGAGAGAGACCGGTGCCCCGTTGGTTCAGGCCCGGCGGCGTGCTCGCCGCCGCGCCGGGCCTGATACTTGGCCGGCGACCCCGCCGGCGCCGGGGGAGGCGTCCGGCGGGGTGGTGGTGGAGAGAGAGAGGAGAGGGAGGGCCAATTGGCCCTCCTCTCGCGCGGTGGCGGCGTGCTCGCCGCCTCGCCGGGCCCGAGGTTGGCCTGTCGCCTCCACCGGCGCCGGGCGTGCGTCCGGTGGAGGTCCGGCCGGCCAAGGTGGCCGGCCGTGCCGCCGGCACACTCCGTGCCGCGCGGGGAATTAGAGAGAGTGAGAAATTGAGGGGAGGAGAAGGGATTTGGCGGCCGGCCGCGGCGGCGGCCGGCTCTGGCCCGGCCACCGGCGGCCGGGCCGCCCTCAATTTGGCCGGCGGCGGCCCCGGCCGCCGGCCATGTCCCCGTCCCCTGTTCGGTGAAACAGGGGATCGGGGGAATTTGAACCGGGCCGGCTGGGCCGGCCGGTTCAGGCCTTTTGGGCCGTGCAGTGAGCGGATTTCGGGCTGGATTTTGGGCCCCGTAACGGGCCGGGATTAGAAAAATAATTATATGGCTAGAATCTGGGTGAATTCTAGTTTCACGGGGTATTTTTACTTCCCCATTTGGGTTGTATAGTGGGAGATATTCGAGCCCAAAGTAGGGCCCGTGAATAGTTTGGGTAGAAATCCTAAGGGTCATTTTAATATTCGTATTCTAATAAATTAATTGTGTAATGATCCTGTAGGTGCTCAGACATCAGAATAGCTGATTTATACCTGTTGGATTGCGTACTGAGGTAAGTAAGCCAGTTATCAGTTATTTAAATAATTTATTTCAGGATATGCGTATTAAATTGTGAATTGTTATTGGCTAAATGTAAGTAGATGAATATTATGAATACATATGTTTATGTGCTATGATTTGCATATGCATGGATGCTATGCATGAGAGATGCAGTTATTATGACATTGATGTGATATATTACATGCAATTGTTCAGTAGGTATAATCCACTGTTTATACAATATTGAGTTGTTATTGATATGATGAGTGCATGTGATGTGAGGTACTGTTATGTGTCGCCGCGGCTCTCCTTTATCATGTGTCAGGTCTCCTATCCCATGACCTAGTATTTCGACCCTTTCAGTAGGGGGGATACTTGTTGGTACACTATGGTATTTCGACCCTTTCAGTAGGGGGGATACTTGTTGGTACACTATGGTATTTTGACCCTTTCAGTAGGGGGGATACTTGTTGGTACACTATGGTATTTCGACCCTTTCAGTAGGGGGATGCTGTTGGTACACTATTGAGATATTGCAGGGCCGTGGGTCACATTTACAGTTACCATTGAGAGTATAAACAGTGGGTTTACTTACATTGCATGATTGAGTAATTGTGAAATGTTTATGCATGCAGATCATTTATATGCTTATTGATTTGCTATGCTATGATTTGACTGTATAACATGGTTTACTTACTGAGTGTAAGCTCACAAATTCTTACAATGTTTTTATCAGAGCCACGAGGTTGAAGATGGATTGGTGGGGTGATGGATCTTCTATTAAATAAAACAAGACCATTATTTTGTTGTAGCCCCAATATTACATATGTGTAGGGCTTGATGCCCAGACTTTATTATTGTGGTGTGTAAGGGTGTTAGCCCAAAACTTTTATTAATGTATTTGACTTGGTTTTTTATAATGGTGCTTTATGTTGAAAAATTTTATGACGCCTTGCGTGCTCGGCACGCGGCGGGTTGTCACCCTAGCCCGATATTTGGGTCTAGGGCGTGACAAGTTTTGAGCATAAATACATAAGCATGAGTTTCGATGAGGGGATTTTTAATGTATACATGGCATATTTGCATGATAAAGCTTTACAAATGATGTATGTATCATACTGAGCATCAGGCAGCTAGGGAGCTGATCACCCTTTAGACTGTACTGTAGCATGAGCATTGCACACTACTATCAAGCCGGCACCTTCTTGCGAACAGATCGTACGATGAACCCCAGAATCAGGGGTAAGTGCACGCTTAACCAGGCCAGTGGGGCTGGTTGTGAGCAGCCCGTGGGGGCATGAATCATAGCTCAGTGGAGCTGATTACTATATATAGCCGTGGGGGCAGAGAGAAAACCCGAGGTTCCAGGGTTAAGGAACAAAGCACTTTGCCGGGTAAACCGCACGGGTAAGGGGTGCTATTTGTGCGGGGATCATGTTGCTAGTCACGCACCCGATGAGAGTACACCTACGGAGGGCAACTGTAGGGTGGTACCTCAGAGGCATTACACACACAGTCCAGCATCATGAGATTTAAAAGCATATGTTGTGATATAAAAAGGGCTAGTGGGCTGAGTAGTTATCCCGAGAGGGAGAGTTTACTTGAGATGCCAATGGGCAATCAGATTCCAGTGGGAGTCTGAGAATTTAATAAAGAAGTCTGGATTGTAGATAAAGAATGCATATTTTTATATTGCAATGCATGGATTTTTATCTTAATGAGTTATCTTTCAGTAAAAAGTTATTGTAGAGTATTTCAGTACTGATATGTTATTTGAAGAATAAGCTACATTTTATTTTATCTGATATCATGTTAAAAATATACTTTGACTTGTACAAGCTAAATAGTATCAGCATACGATTGAAAATAAGAGGTTATGGTTCTCTATTTCTCCATAGTTAGATGGTTATCCAGTCACTGGGACTTAGGTCTCATCCCTCTATGATTTAAATGTTCTTTCAGATCAGTGAGTATTTCTGCCAGGATCACAAGATAAGCAGGACAGAACCCTTAGCTGGTGAAGCTTGCTTGGATGCAAGGGTGTATAGATGCTAGCCTTGTATATTGAGACAATGTGGATTGATATTTGTATATTGTATATGTGTATGTGTATAGTGAGATGTAATGATTTTAGACCTTTTGGGATATGAATATGAGACTTATGTTTTGGAGAAAATTATGAGCATGATGTGTGCACTTATGATTTTGATATCGATTGTGAATGTGATCTTGTAAACTGCCTGAGGAATGTCATGAAAAATATTATCTGAGCAGGTTGATGCTTAGTGTTGATTGAGTGATTTGTGTATATAATTGAGATGAAAATGAAAAGTTTTTAACAGGATGTGTTTTCGTGTGTCTGCCACTTATGATAATTAGTTGGGGTTTTCTAGCTCTTTATGGAGCGCTACATAAAGACTAGTAAAACTCTATCCGATTACCATAAGTGTGCAGGTGTGCTGTCGGTGGCCCCAGAGAGGAGGGGGAGCTGACACAACCTATCATACGCTCTCTCCATATCAAGCTTGACCGCCATAAGACATGTACTAGCCGGTGCTCTATGAAGATCATGCATAAACTTCTGAGCAATGAGGACATTATCTGAAATAGAGCGCCCTCTAATAAACGCTCCCTGTTCAACAGAGATGAGGCGAGAAAGCACTAGACGAAGACGGCCAGCTAAGAGGCAAGCACATACCTTATACAAAATAGTGCATAGAGAAATAGGCCAAAAATGCTGTGGGAGAGAAGCCTCTGAACGCTTAGGCACCAAAGTAATAAAAGTCTGGTTCCAATCCAAAGGAATACTCTTAGATTGGAACACAATCTGAATAGCCTGGATCACCTCGTGCCCAACAATATCCCAGTAGTGGCAGTAAAAAAAGGCGGAAATCCATTAGGTCTAGGGGCCTTATCCGGACCAAACTCTCAAAGAGCCATCCGAATTTCCTCCTCAGATTGGCATGATAAGCATGTCATTCTCCCATGGCGAAACCTTTCGAGAATCAGGAACCGGCACAATCGGAGCCCCATCACCAGTGGACTCAGCCCATCTAGACTGAAAGAACTGGATAAGCAATTCATGAATAGAGTGGATATCCTCCAGATTGTGGCCCTCCGCATCAACTAACCTCCAAATCCTGTTAGCGGCACGCCACTTTAAAGTGGCTTGATGAAAGAATTTGGTATTATGATCCCCCTCACATATCCACTGAGCCCTGGATCTCTGCCTCCAGTACATCTCCTGCTGACGAAGGAGAGAGTGATGATGAGCCAGCTTATCCCGAAGAGAAGAGAGGTCAGAATCCAACAGAAACCCATCCTGGTCCTCCTTAGTTGTAGGGCAGTAATGTCAGCTTCGACCTGTTCAACCTGTCTAACCAGATCCCCCACCTCCATCCTATTCCATCTGGAAAGACGGCGTCTGGCCATTATAAGACGCCGGGATAAACGATAAATAGCATTTTCCCTGATAGGAAGATGCCAAATCTGAGTAATAATAGACCGAGCAGCAGAATGAACCGTCCAAAACTGCTCAAATCTAAACTGCCTTCCTTGGTACAGATCAACCTCCGTAGAAATCAAAATGGGGCAATGATCAGAGCCAATCCTCGGAAGGTGTGAGACAGTAACCGCAGGAAACATATGAAGCCATTGAGGCGAAGCCATGGCTCTGTCAAGTCTCTCCCAAACACGAGCAGAGCCCTGACGGTTATTACACCAAGTAAACTGGGTCCCAGTATACCCCAAGTCCAAAAGCCCCGAAGACCCAATAAAGGTTCTAAATTCACATATGTCAGCTGAGGCCGTAACCCGTCTACCCCCACACTTCTCAGCAGCCTCAGTGATACAATTAAAGTCACCAGCGACAATGGATGGGAGACCTTGATCAAGGAGTGAGAGCAACTCAGCCCACAGAACTCGTCTCTCCCGATAATTCGTGCTGGCATAAACAGCCGATAAAAATCAGGGATTAGATGACCCCTCAGAGACAACAAGACCAATCTGCTGGTTGCACTGATGAAAAGCGTCAACCGTAATAGCAGAGGCACGTCAAATAGCCAAAATACCCCCTGACATACCAACAGCTTCCACCACATACGAAGACCAAGACCGGGATATCTGTCTCCTAAACTGAGCTAGACTGTCACCCGACATCCTGGTTTCCAAAAGAACACATATATCAAATATATAACTCAACATTCTGCCAAAGGAGCGTCGAAATGAAGGCTTTCGAGCTCCTCTAACATTTCAAATTAAGATCTTCATTTATAAACTAGACGTAGCTGGGACCCCATTCAGGTCCTCCCCCATCGTAGTATCAGAAAGGCACTCATTGGATGAGATGCCATCCTCAACTATCATTGATGAACCGGCCTTTAGACCAACCAAGTCAACAGAATCCCGAGGGGATTGAGCCGCTGGCAAGGGAGCTGGGCTCAAGCTCGAATTATCTATATCTGAAGCCTCCGCCGAAAACTTGATTGCCCTATCCAAGCTAGGCATCGCAACCTCTTGACCACCTTCCTGCCGGTAGAAATTAGGACCTAAGGATAAGTGTATGCACTAACCCAGTAAGATGCTAGTGCTTCCAATTCCATTGTGACAAATATCCTAATAGAATCAATATCCTCTTTTCTATATTAATAATGAATTGTTCTTCCATAAGTCTTGTTTGTTCCAATTTGGTAGCCATAGAACTATAGGTAAATAAAATAAGGAACGTGTGGCAGGTATGATTTGGTTGTCATTTGTATATACCTATGTTCTCTTTGACCTAGGCACCACCTACTCCTTCATATCCTTCCAATTTATTCTAAGGAATGATGGATTAACCCTTAGAGCCTGTCCTAAAAGTCTTTACCCTAATCAGAAATGTTCTCTTAATAGACTCTATTTGCAAATATTACATTCTTAATATTGGAGGTAGAGAGATGGTAGTAGACCTATTGATATTGGACATGAAGGAATTTGATGTGATCCTTGGCATGAATTGGTTGGCAGCTCGCTATGCTACGTGGATTGCGAGGATAACCTTTGAGGTTTTTGGACAATCAGAATTCAGTTTTGTAAGCCTTAAGCCATGTCCTCCATTGAAGCTGATCCCAGCCCTACAAGTCGAGGGATATAAGGCTTTCTTAACTGTAGTAAGAGACATCCGACAGAAGGAGCTGAGACTAGAGGACATTCCTGTCACAAAGGAGTTTCCTCATGTTTACTTAGATGAGCTACCAGGGCTACCTCCGAACAGAGAGATGAAGTTCTCCATCGATCTAATACCTCGTATGGGCTCTATTTCTAAGGCTTTGTAACGAATGGCTCCAGTTGAATCGAGGGGGTTGAAGGAGGAATTGCAAGATTTGCTAGCCAAAAGCTTCATCTAGCCTAATGTATCTTCTTGGGAGCCCTCATACTGTGCGTAAAAAAGAAGGATAGAAATCTATGGCTTTGCATTGACTATCGAGATTTAAATAAAGTAATAGTACAAAATAAGTACTCCTTGCCAAGAATTGATGATCGCTTTGATTAACTGCAAAGAGCACAAATCTTATCAAAATTTAACCTTTGATTTGGTTATCATTAGTTAAAGATCAAAGCTGATGATGTGCTAAACACCACTCTTAGAATAAGGTATGGGCACTATGAATTCTTAGTCATGCCCTTTGGATTAACTAATATACCTACAACATTTATGGATCTCATGAATAAGGTGTTTAAATCATACTTAGACTAGTTTATGGTAATATTCGTTGATGACATCCTAGTCTATTCAAAAAGCTCATGAGCATGAAAAGTACTTGAGGGTAGTACTCTAGATTCTTAAGGAGAAGAGACTCTATGCTAAGCTGTAGAGGTGCGAGTTTGACAGGATAGGATTGCTTTCCTTGGGCATGTGATCTTTAAGTACGGCATCTTCATAGACCCAAGGAAAGTTGAAGTAGTGATGGACTGGGGATCGGCTTACTAATGTAGTTGAGGTGTGCAACTTTTTAGGACTGACATAAACTCCAAGACACGCTGTGGCAAGGGAAGCCCTTACCGCAACGTGTGCTAGAGTTTTCAACCATGTTTTAACGGGCATCTATTGGCATCACCCTATGCCAAATGTCTTGAAGAGAGGATAAAAGAATTAGAGAAATAATTTTTTTATCCTTTTTAATCTCATAACTCTAGTTTCATACGAAGGCTTTATTGTTGTTGTTGTTATTTTTTAATTTCTTACCAAATGTATTCTTATAGTGCAAGCCCCTAACATAAGTGAGAATTGCCATCTTGAACTTTGGGCCATATATCTCGTTTCTTATCCTCATTTTATTAAATTTTATATTTTAATTTAAGATAATTTTATTTGCATAAATATTTAGAAGTAAGAAGAAGGTCATCCTAAAGCCTTCTCATTCTCGTTCAATTAATGAAGCTAAGATGTAGCCATTTTTTATCTAAAAATATATAATTTTAAATTAGAATCAATTTAATTTTAAAATATTATTTTGGTTCTTTGATTCTATATAAATATCTAAAATCAACTTATTACATAGCCGATGAAGGACGAACTCTCACATTCTTGCTTTATTTAATTATTAACATTTTAATCAGGATAAGTATTCAATTCACGTTCCATCAAATTAATCATAAATATATAAAAGCCTATATACATTATCCTTTTCCTTTATACGATTATCCGGACTATGACTAGATTGATTCTAATACCATACGTAACAACTCAAGATTTTATTAAATAATAATAGTTACAAAATATTATTAAAATTTTTAAAATTTTATTATATAAGCAACTGAAACCTTTTTTTAGTGCTGAATTAATATAAAACTGAACATAAGCTCTGATAGGGGTTTGAGAAACAGATATTATAGATATTGGAAATATGCATCTAATTGAGCAATAAGGGACACTTCACTTTTAATTAAATAGGAACAAATTGTAGTCATTGCGAACATTTGTTATAATATTGTCGGTTTGCAAATGTAATAAAGATGAGATTTAGAATGTACCATGAATCATTGCTAGAGCGTCTCGAACCCTAGCGGCAGGATATCTCGCCTCTTCTCTCTTCTCTCTCTGTAGAATCGAAGCCCCAGCCCTAAGGGATCGGACGAGATCCCTGGAGACCGGCCGAAGCACTAGACGAAGCGGAGGAGGACAGGAAAAAAGGGGGCAAGATGAGGATCATGATCAAGGGAGGCGTGTGGAAGAACACGGAGGATGAGATCCTCAAGGCCGCGGTGATGAAATATGGGAAGAACCAGTGGGCTCGGATCTCCTCGCTCCTCGTTCGTAAGTCGGCGAAGCAGTGCAAGGCCCGGTGGTACGAGTGGCTCGATCCCTCCATCAAGAAGGTACCAAAATTGCTACTTCTTTTCTGTTCCTCGATCTCTTGTAAGAAAAGTTTTTCTTTTGAATGGCATCCTAGAAATCATTTAGAGGAAGAAAAGGCCGTGACTTTGTAACTTTTCATTGAATTGTTTATCTAAATTTTTCGTGGAATCTGAATGGAATGAATCCTAGAATTGTGTCAGGGAAAGAGAGATGACCGTTTATTGTTTTACATGATTGCACTGATGAGTTGTGGAATCCTTTTCTTCAGTTCATATAAATCTCTTTGTTTTGACGATACTATGACGGGCTTTTAAATGTCGTACGAGTGTTTAATCTGTCGTGTTGCTGAACCGTTGTTTAGGATTTAACGGAGATTTTGATTTCAATGTGGTTTTGGTTGCAGACTGAGTGGACGAGGGAAGAAGATGAGAAGTTGCTTCATCTTGCTAAACTTATGCCTACTCAATGGAGAACCATTGCACCGATCGTCGGCCGGACGCCATCACAGTGTCTCGAGCGCTACGAGAAGCTTCTTGATGCAGCCTGTGCCAAGGACGAGAGCTATGAACCAAGTGATGATCCAAGGAAGTTGCGTCCCGGAGAGATCGACCCCAATCCCGAGTCTAAACCTGCACGTCCAGATCCTGTTGACATGGACGAAGATGAAAAGGAAATGCTTTCAGAAGCGCGGGCTCGGTTGGCCAACACCAGGGGCAAGAAGGCAAAGAGGAAGGCAAGGGAGAAACAGCTCGAGGAAGCAAGGAGGCTTGCATCCTTGCAGAAGAGGAGAGAGTTGAAGGCAGCTGGAATTGATACGAGGCATAGGAGGAGGAAAAGGAAGGGTATAGATTATAATGCAGAAATTCCTTTTGAAAAAAGACCTCCACCAGGGTTTTACGATGTTGCTGGCGAGGAGAGGCCTGTAGAACAGCCTAAGTTTCCAACAACCATTGAGGAACTGGAAGGAAAGAGGAGGGTTGATGTAGAGGCCCAACTAAGAAAGCAGGACATTGCAAGGAACAAGATTGCCCAAAGGCAAGATGCTCCTTCTGCAATTCTACAAGCAAACAAACTAAATGACCCAGAAGCAGTTAGGAAGAGGTCAAAACTGATGCTTCCAGCTCCTCAGATTTCGGATCAAGAACTAGAGGAGATAGCAAAGATGGGTTATGCAAGTGATCTTGTCTTAGCAAACGAGGAACTTGCTGAAGGAAGTGGTGCTACACGTGCTCTTCTAGCAAATTACTCTCAGACTCCAAGACAAGGAATGACACCTTTGCGAACCCCACAGAGAACTCCAGCTGGGAAAGGTGATGCTGTTATGATGGAAGCTGAAAATCTGGCACGACTAAGAGAGTCACAGACTCCTCTTTTGGGTGGAGAGAATCCTGAGTTGCACCCATCAGATTTTTCAGGTGTTACTCCAAGGAAAAGGGAGATACAGACTCCAAATCCAATGGCAACTCCTCTGGCAACTCCAGGTGCTACAAGTCTTACCCCAAGAATTGGCATGACTCCTTCAAGAGATGCACATTCTTTTGGTGCAACACCTAAAGGGACTCCTTTCCGTGATGAGCTTCACATAAACGAAGATATGGAAATGCATGATAGCGCTAAGCTTGAACTCCGCAGGCAGGCTGAGTTGAGAAAAACTTTACGTTCTGGTTTAACGAATCTTCCACAGCCTAAGAATGAGTATCAGATAGTTATTCAACCAGTTCCTGAGGAACATGAGGAAACTGAGGAAAAGATTGAAGAGGATATGTCAGATAGAATAGCTAGAGAGAAGGCACAGGAACAAGCAAGGCAGGAAGCCTTACTCAGGAAGAGATCTAAAGTGCTTCAGAGGGAGCTCCCTAGGCCACCTGCTGCTTCACTGGAACTTATTAGGAATTCTTTGATGAGGGGTGATGAAGATAAGAGTTCCTTTGTCCCCCCTACTTTGTTTGAACAGGCTGATGAAATGATAAGCAAGGAGCTTCTTGCATTACTGGAACATGATAATGCCAAATATCCACTTGATGGAAAACAAGAGAAGGAAAAAAAGAAAGGGGCCAAGCGTGTGGCAAATGGGAAAGCTATGCCTGTACCTGAAATTGAAGATTTTGACGAGGATGAACTAAAAGAGGTTTGCTGGATAATTTTTTTCCTGGATACCTTTATTTGCATTCTATGGTCTTTATGTGTAATTTGTTTCTGGATATCTCCATTCTGCATTCATCTTCCGCTGGTAGGTGCTTTTTGATTTTGCAACAACAAGTCATGGTTCAGTTTTCTGGCTAGATATTTTGTTTTCGATTGATAATATGCTGCACACAAGTCAGACTACTATATTTATTGTAGAAAAATGATGTTTCTGAATCTTATTTATTGAAAGCTAATATACTTCACGAGGAAATAGTTAGATCATTCTAGCATTTGCTGTTCTGGAAGAGTTAAGAATATTTGTGAAAAGGAAAGTATCTATCTTCATATTATTTGAGTTTGTTTGGGCATTATTTGAATTAAGGAATCTGGGGTTAAAGTTGTGAGCTTTAGATCCTTAGCTATCTATGTTCATTCCATCACTTTGTTGAGATGTATGATATTGCGCATATGGTTAACATAGCAACATTAATGGGGATGTTAAGAAAAGTATTATGTTTAACTGGAGAGACATACAAATATGAATAAATTAGACATGCATAAGCTGAATAACTGTCCTTGGATATGTTTCTGGGGCATCCTAAGATGTTAGAAAATGAAGATCTAAATATAAAGTAAACAGAATGATTATATGAATTTAAAAGAACAAAAGAAAATAAAAAAAGAGTAAATGTTGTTTTCTTTTTAGATCACGATTCTTGGTCTCTTTGCTTCAACGTGACTACTGCTTCCTATTGAACTAGACCTTGGTTTTGGATCTTGAACCTTTCAAGACAACATAAAATAAATGTGAATTAAGGGATGAGGCATGCATTTGCAGCCCTGCTTGTGCTGTTATTGATCTCATCAGTCTTTCCCCACAATCAGTTAGATGTTGCATCTAGTATTGCCTGAGGATTTTCTCTATTTGATTACATTTCTATACTTGATCACAAGTCCAGAACTCCTATTCTTAGTAGTGTGCTTCTTTTTAAGTATTTGCATAGATGAACCATTTGCTTTGCAGATTTTATGCAACAATTTAACGGAATAATGCCAAACAATCCCCAAGTTTCTTTCTCAGTTTTTGACATTGTTGAGATTCCATTTTCATGTGAGCAGACATTGGCTAGAATCTAACTCTAGGTCAAGGATTCAAGAGTTTCAAATCCTTCTTTTTCTCATTGTTCTCATTATTTTGTTGGGTTTTTGAATTCAGTTCTGGTGAGAATTTTAGAAACTTAGATAACCACATACTGAGCTATGTCACATGTTGATGTCCTGAGAGAATAGTTATTTTAAGGAAAAATAAATGAGGTAATTTAGAAACCCTTTAAGTTGAGGGGTAAAAATGAATTATCTGACATTCCTCGAAGCATGCAGAAGCTTGGGCATAGCAAAGTCCTATTCTTGATCATCTGTTGTTGATTTAGCCATGTTAGCGTCTTAACATATGACCAATACAATAGAAGAGTTTTAGGCCATTTGACATTGAGTTAACCACCCAAGGAATCTTTCTAGGATGTATTTTTGTTAATGTAAGGAATCAACTCCATGTGATATCTGAACAGTGGAAAGGTCTAGATTGCCCATTTCTGGCAAATCTTTCGGAGTTGGTTGTCATTATTTTGCTTAAATGAGTTGGACAAATAAAACATGGAGAGGAGTTTATGGTAGTCCCTTAACATGGAGGTCAGTGATATATGAACTAAGTCTTGCAGACCTTGCTGTTAGTGGTCAAAGATGGGTTGATTGACTTGCTGTAATATTTAAATGCACAATTTTACTAGTATAGATTAGTACAATCATATAATATATAAGAATCTAGTAAACCAAGGTTTTAAATCCTAGAGACCGTTCCAATTTTATTATTGGATGGGGTGCGCCATTGTCTCGCCTCATCCCAACATTTGGGATGGAAGATGTTCAAGGATGTGCGAATCAGGACTATGGTGGAATGGTCCCCTCCCGATTCTAGCATCTTGTGAATGTCCAACCGGGATTTGAAACAATGGTTTGAGCATATACTAGACAGCTATTAATAGCTAATGATTTTATACAACTAGATGCTAGCAATATCTCTATTTACAGCAAAGTATAGATGGTATCTTCAGTAAACTCATTGATGAAATGATGTTATCTTTGAAGCATCGGCTTGTTAATATATGATCTTGATCTGTTATCTACACACACGATTTTATAATTACTCATCTATTTTCCATGTCTACTTTCTGTCTTAGAACAGGGTTATGATCGCTTATGTATAGGAATTTTATAAATTGATTTAAGGACTGAATGCCTTTTCTGTTCAACATTTTTGTGGCCTTGATCTCCATGATTATTTTAATAGTTCTGTGCCTGCAGAGTTCTGGGTCTCATTTACTCACATTAATGTGCATTCGGTGAGGTTTATATATGGGTCCGATTCCCTGCACAATTAATTCTCTCATTTGTATACTTGTTCAGCCATATCTAGTCATTTTCATTGATATCAACTGGCTCATAGTTATTTTGAGTCATGATACAATTTTGAATGGTTTAATGCTCGAATTGATTTGCTTTCTTGTGGAGGCACTCAGCAGAACCTATAAATTCTATATTCATGGTGCTCCACTCAAGTTGTTATGTTTGATTCTTCTAAAGATTGTCAATGGAATTTGGATTCCTTTTAGGATTCAAATGACGTAGAACATTATTTACTTAGGCTGATATTAGAGACTGAATAGTTGATGGCTTAGTAAGATTTGAATTTATGCTGGATGTTCATTTTTTATGTTCGAAAGTGGTTATGCGTAATGAATGTTTGACCATTTGGTTCTATTCAATTTTAATCTTGTTCTCAGCTGTCTAAATTTTCAAGTAACAAGCATTTTTTTTTTATGTCTGTGGAGATGCGTTGATTAAGGTTTTAAATCTCATGGGACGGGCTGGCCTGACTTTTCTATGCAATTGGATGTGCCTCTATCCTGTGACCCGACACTAGGGATGGAGGATATTCCAAGATGTATCAATTGGGATAGTGGGACGGTCCCATCTCGATAGTTAGCATGGTTCTTTATATTAGTGTCTTGCAGATGTCCCATCAGGATTTGAAACTATGATGTTGATCACATCCTCCAGCTTAGCTTACAAGTGTTTTTATTAACCTTAGAGATGTCCTTTCCTGTGGATGTTGAAACTATGATGTTGATCACATCCTCCAGCTTAGCTTACAAGTGTTTTTATTAACCTTAGAGATGTCCTTTCCTGTGGATGTTGCAACTAGTGGCAACAGTCATCATCCACTAACACTTTGGCCCCCAGGTGCTGGTGCCTACAAAACTCACTAAAGATATGCTTTAGATCTTATTGGTCCATGGGTCTATTTAGGCAAGCATTGTCACACTCCTTTGTCCATCACAATTCCTTCCATTTGATCCAATAGCTAGCACTGATATTAGTGTTCTGCCAGCAATCCATGCTGCATTGTTATCTATGTTGAATCCAACATGTTAACAAGTGTTGCTGCATGCCTAGGTGTTATTCTTTTTGTTGCTTAATTCAAAGTTCATACTTCTGGGATGGTATTATATAATACAGGGACGCTCCTTGTCTGATCAGCTTTTTTATCCATGTAAAGAATCCTGAAATGAATGGAAACACTGTCAAATTTGCAGGATTGGCTGAATACTTGCAGCATATGCTTTAATACTTTCGAATTAATGCCTCTTAAGCAACCATAGCATCTCTGAAAACTCCTTATAGGATCATAGAAATCTTGATTTCTCTTGCCTATAGACCTGAGATCCATAAGTGGGGTAGGGCATGGAAGGTGGATCTGATGGTTGCTAGTTACAGAGGATTGATTAGAACCTGTATGACAGCTTCCTCATCCATGACAGGCACCTGGAACATTATGTGGCCAAAATGCTTCCGACCCATGGCAAGCACCTAGAAGGAAGGCGATGTACCTTGGACAAGTGGAGATGATATACAGATGGAAAGAAAGGAAATTAGATAGATAATATCGGATGACTGGTTTGATACCGCTGAAAGGGTCTTTATATTATCATATGGATTATGTGCATATAACTTGAAAAAATTGTCTAAATGAATGGGCCTTTAGACTGATGGCAAAACTATCATTAAAGAGAACCATAGCAAAACTATCATTATGGGCATGGTTCTCTGGGCTTGGTGGTTGGAAGCAAAAAAGACTACCCTTAAAAAATATGGGCTGACTTGTTAGTTTGAAAGAGTGGGTGTTTTTAACAACTGCAAATTATTATCTGGTTTTTGTAAACTTCTTATTTGCTTAGTTGAAATAACATGGTTGGTGTTATAATAGCGGTAGCTACTATAGCACAAGACAAACTGAGCAATGTGCTTTAAGAATTTTGGAGTAGAAGGATAGTAGTCCCTTGCATCTGTTAGCAAATGATTTGTATATTCATTTTTGTAGGTTGTGAGGATCGCATGTTGGCATGGAACATTGTTTTGTTCTTTATTCTTTTTAAACCTCTTACAGGGCTATCCCTCAATGGTAGACTGAACTTTTCTCTTCATAGCTTACATGGTTTGCCATCAATGTTTTTCTCCTTATAACATTTCTTTTTCATTCTTTTTTCTTTTCATTTTGAGAATTTCAATAGCAACATAATTTACCAGGAATCATTGGTTGTAGTTCAGCAAGATCTTTCTTCTTTGTTTCTTTCTTTTTTTTTTTGCTCCTCAGGGTATTTGTTACTGCACCGTAATCAGTTCATTTTGAATGTGCACAAAGTGTCTTGACGTGCCTTGTTTTTATTTGCATTTTTTCAGTACTTGCATCAAAATATACTGGAAAATATACATCACGTGCTTTATGTATTTTGGTGGCCTTGCCATTGTGGAAAAATGTTAACATAGCTTAATTTTCTTTTGCAGGCTAATTCTTTGATCAAGGAAGAGGTTGAGTTTCTTCGTGTGGCCATGGGGCATGAGAATGAGGCTTTTGATGATTTTATCAAAGCACGTGATGCATGCCAGGAAGATCTCATGTACTTCCCTGCTCGTGATAGTTATGGCCTTGCCAGCGTCGCTGGCAACAGCGAAAAGCTTGCTGCTTTACAAAATGAATTTGAGATAATGAAAAAGAGAATGGATGATGAGGCAAAAAAGGCAACACGGCTTGAACAGAAAGTTAAAGTTCTCACACAGGGATACCAGGTATTTTGAGATCATACGTGGCGTTTGTTTTCTCATTTCTTTTTCTCCCCATTTTCCCACCCCATGTTACGATTTGATGCAGATATGTTTTCCTGGTTTTCTGTATTTGCCAGCTTTATTTGTCCAGTAAAAATCTGAGTTTTGAAACAAATATCACTTGGATAATGAAAGTTTATCGAATATTGATCAAACATCTAGCTCTTGAACCCATTTCATGGTCTTCAGATTACCCTGTTGCCAATCGGTTGCCTTTTCCCTTCTTTTCATGCTTAATCTGCTGTGGTCCTCATTGTTATTATTATCTTCATCTCATAAACCTTTAACATGATTCTTATTTGAATGAGCAGACAAGGGCTGGAAAATTATGGTCACAGATAGAGGCCACATATAAGCAAATGGACACTGCTGCCACAGAACTTGAATGCTTCCAAGCTTTACAGAAGCAAGAATACTTAGCTGCTTCATACAGAGTTAGTAGCTTAATTGAAGAAGTCAACAAACAGAAGGTGCTTGAGCATAGCCTCCAGCGACGCTATGGGGATCTCATAACTGATCATGATAAAATTCAAAGGCTACTGGAAGAACACAAAGTACAATTACAGATACAGGAAGAAATTGCTGCAAAGAATCATGCACTTGAGGAAGAAATTGCAGCAAGAAATCCTGTCCTTGAGGAAGAAGCAACAGCAAATCATGTTACCCTAGAATCGGCAGAAAAGAACCAGGATGTGGATGCTGCTCAGGTGGGTGATGTCTGTAGGCCAGATTCAGTATTGAATGAAACTGATTTGCCAAATGTAGATCATCCTGAAACCTTATCCGCTGGTGAAGAACCTGTACCTCCAATACCTAGCAGCCAGTATTGTGGAGAAGGTTCGTCTGAGAAAGAAGATGCTTTTGAAGGTCAGGCTACCCAAAGTGCTAATATGATTCGAGGTCTCAATGATGGTAGAGAGCATATTTCTGTTGGAAAGAATGCCGAGTTATTGGGCGGTGTGGCTGAACTTATTAATGAAGAAAAGATGGTTGACGATACGAATAATGCACCCACTCCTATTCAAGATCAAGCAAGTGACATTCAGGAAACAGCAGTTGCTTGTCCAAATAGACAGGTTGCTGGTACACCAGTTATACAATCTAATATATCTCAACATATTATTGATCCTTCTATTTCCTCTGATTCAGCCGTTGAGATAACTGGTGGTTTCAGCAATCAGAGTGCTGTCTCATATTCAACTGGCATGGAGAATATGGTGGTGGATTCAGGCGGCCAAGTGATGGATGGTGGACTGATTGGATGTTCCAACATTTCCATGCAAGCTGCTGCTCCCATTGAGTCTGGAAATGCTGATCCAAGTTCAGCTGAGCAAATTGCTGGAGATTCAAGCGATCAAGTGGTCCCTGCTCGTGCACTACTCTCTGTAGAAAAGATACATTCTGAATTTTCTAATCAGAAAGCTGTTAATTCAGCTGACTCCATGGTTGATAATGCAGATGGTGGAATCATTGGTGAGACTAATGTCTCAATTCCGGATAAGAGGGATAATTTAGCAGAGGATAAGGCAGATATGGGAGATGACAATTGATAATACCAGTCAAACTGCTTGCTTAACAAGCGAGCATTCCAGCTGTAGATTATGCAAGGACGGACGACGTTTTAATCCCCACCGCCGTCCATTTGTAAAATAGGGATCATGCTACTTTTACACCTTGATGGTGAACCAAGTAATGTTGTTGGTACTGGCAACTCAAGTGTTTCCTTAATGCAGCCAGGAGGATTATTGGACATTTTAGTTTGGGAGATACTCAGTGCGTCATTTTTTATATTGATTTGGGAAAAAAAAAAAAGCAACTATTTATTTCGAAGGACTATTGAGGAATTATTTCTAGCTTGTTGCGGTTGCATCTCAAATGCTGCCTTCTCCAGTGTCTGGTGCTTGGAGGCCACCTGTCAGGTCTTCCATGGTCATGGGCTCGAAATTCAAGGTTGTAATGTTTTTTCCCCTTTTTTTTTGTCAGGCTAATGTAATCTGACATTCTGAAGGGGCTATGTGAGCTGCTATTCCAAACTTTGACAATTCTTATTTTGCTTTGCATGCTCTAATGATCACATCCTAAACATGCTTGTCCACCCAATTTTGAATTATCTTAAGATTCCATTCGCTTGATTGCAACCAGCTTTTTTTAGCATAGTCCGTTGATCTTAACTCAAGGTTCATCTCTATCAAAATATTGACCAACATGATGGGATCTCTCGTTCCTTGTTTAAGAGTTGTTTTAGCATTTGTGTACCGTACCTGTTAGCAGTACGTACGTATATTGTTTGCCACCTTGGATGAACAATCTAATCTTGGTCCGGTACAACGCTTCAATTGGAACACTTAAGGATTTCCAACTGCAGTGTTTTTAGTTTATTTTGTTGCTTATTCCCTTCGGTAGATTTAGATTTAAGATTCTTTTCTGGTAACTAGGGATGGTCTGACTATGATAAGTGAGAAATGAGAATGCTGATGATTGAGTTTGATAAAAAGTTTGAACCCAAGTCTCTAACTCATTTATGATAAGTACATAAACAAATATTGGTGTAACAAAAACCTTTCATTTTTGTTTTGTTTTTGTTTTTGTTTTTGAGAAGAAAGTTCCATATTTGAGAAACTCAAGCCCGACGTTGCATAGTAAGAAGATCTGCGAACCTAAGAACTTGCATAATCTAATCGACAGGTTGATAATTAAGTTGGCTGCAATCCCGTTTTATAAGAGTGCAGTCCTGCGTTTGATCCTCCGGTGTTGCTTCCATGGTCATCTGCCACAAAAATGCAAGAATTAGTTGCTTGCAGGTTAATACATGTACAAATATAGTGCAGGCAGGAGAAACGCGGTTTAAAACATCCTGCTAGCTTAAGTACGCCCACATCAAACGCCACTCCGCTTGAATATGTTTCAAATACTCTTGATACAAATGAAAAAAAAGAGAGGGAGAAACCAAAAGAAGATATTATATAATGCAATAGACTCCTCCAGATCAAATTAGCACTCCATTTAGATCGAGAGATTTAAACAGAATTAAAAAAAAAAAAACACCCACACATCTGAATGCGAAGAAATTTTGACTGTACCAAAAGAAAGAAAGAAAGAGAGAGAAGAAAAGATGTTCTGTACTAATTTCAATTTCCCCTGTTTTTACTGTGGAAGTCATCTTTCTAATGGCCAAAACATGAAGGAATGGTGGGTGTGGGATGAAAACATACATTTTAATACTTGGGAAGCCACTCTATCTACCCATGTAAAGATGCTATGCTAAAGAACATAAATGAGATGGCATCCCAGAGGCCAAAGTACAGCTCCGCAATAGCAACAGGAGATGAAAGATAAGCAGGCCTTAGGGCCCCCCTGTTCCTTACCACCAGTGAACAGAAGCTTCGAATGTTTGTCCTGAATCCACTTCTTTCTTTGGTTATAACATGTCACAAGGTTCTATGGGATCATGGCAAGCATTCACGTCTGTGCCAGTGTCGAGCTACTTGTTAATGAATGTCTGGTACATATTCTTGATGAAGCACCCCACAGGGTGGAGGCCAACCTGATAACTCCCCGGCTGTGGGATGGCCAATCATGCTGTGGTCCAAACTTGCAGTGACAAAATTCATCAGGAAACATTAACTTGTAATTATTGGAATCAACCCATAGCTGTTCAGAATACAATGGTCACAAAATGGTTCTTACCATTGGTAGAAGTTCCACCTTTCATGGCCGAATCTTCTTGCTTAACTGAGTTGTTACACCATTTTGACGGTATAGAGAGGCGGAAACACCTCTCTCCTGGAGCAAGCCCACAGCCCTTCTCACAGGGACCACACATCAAGCTGGAAAGGTTTGGTAAATTTTACCATCTATTTGTGTAGCAAGTACCAGACCAGAAAACATTTATGCAGGCTGGTACACATCTACAGGCCATGTCATTATTTTTAGGTTCCCCCAGTAGAGCCATTTTCGAAGCAGGGATAGGTGAGGTGCATGAAGCATTAAGTGGCAATCATTTACACGCTTGTGCACAGATGCAAAGAATATCACTAAGCTGACAATGTTTTCACACCAGATGAGATTTCCTACATTTTCTGATATTTTTATAAAGAAAAACACACTTCTTTTTTTCTAATGGAAAAGACAACTTGAACATTATTTTTTTCTTTTTTTAAAAAAGAATGGAGGTATGTGTCTCTGTATATGCTTGCATCTGTTTGGCATGTTTCCTATATCAAGCTCATTCAGGCACAAGATGTTTCACAATTATGCTTTCTTTTGCTGTGTTACATACCTTGCAAGTATGAAAAGCACTTGGAATATGGTCAACCTTAACAGCAGTGTCCAAGATCTGGCATAAAAATCAGCACCAATATAAACTTAAATAGGCTGATATAATAGAAATGAGATGAGTAATGACTTGAAACAAAATCCAAGGCAAGCATGTCCAACATAAGCAAGTTTGTAACAACTTATTAGTTACAGATTTCTGATGTACAAACACTGAAGTACAAAAGAAGTTTAAAGAAAAAAAGGAAAAGAAGAATAAGCAAAAATGGGTAGGAAAGAAAAGTGATTGCTTGTCATTTATCTCAGTCATTGAACATTCTAATATCTAATACAGCATTTTTAGGGCCAAAAAATCAATGGTTACTGAGTCCAAAGTCCTCTGAAACCCAACACTAAAGAGTCTTTTCCTTTCTTCAGATGATTAATCTTGCATCAAAATCCTTTAAGTATCTTATTCAATCACTTTATTCAAAAAGTCCTTTTAATTCCCATTCACCTTTTTGTTTTTTTTTTTTTTTTGTTTTTGGTTATGACAAGAGGAATGCATGCCCATAGCAAACAAATCCTTTTTGCTATAATATAACATTCAAATCTATACATCATCCGACATCTTACTTCAAAGAACAGAATACCAAGTGGGAAAAATACTGGTATAGTTTAGTTCAATAAAAACTTACAGAAGATACCTCTCCGATCGGCAGTGTTATGAAAGCTTCAATCGTAAGTTATGGGGAGAACCTGCAGCACAATTTCTAATGAATATTCAGTACCATTGAAGTTAATTTGAAAATTCAGTACCATTGAAATTACATGGTACGTGAAAGGCATTCTTTTTTTTTTAAAGGGTATTAAGAAGATTACATAATTTTGTAAGCATGTATAAGATTTCTTTCCTTTTTTTTTTGTTTACCAATAATATAAACCAAGCTATCAAAGTTACATGACTATCATGAAAACAATCTTCAACAGTAGAGTTGCAGTCGTATATGGTGAACATCGCTCACAAATAAGAATAAGACCAACACCGAAAATGTCAAGTTCAGTACATATTCATCAAGTTCACCAAAGTCTGACACTTCAAAAATGAAGTTATGGCATTAACTAGCAAGGTAGGAACAGTCTTATGACCCGAAAGATCTATCAAGCGATTAAGATATCAGGTTGAACACCCCCCTGGTGTACTGGCTCGGAAAGGGTAATAACAGCATCATGTCCACCACCTCTCACCTAGAAACTAGTCATTGTAATGTTTGACCTTCCTTATCATATCAACAATGTTGCTTTAAAAATCAGTTGCTACAACTGCTACAGCAGCTGCTATGTTATGAGTTCAAAGCAAGCAGTTTACTCCACAGCAGACTGGACTTTTTAATTGGACCACTGCAATAATCAATTGATCCAACAAATTGTTTAGATGGCATCTAGTTATTTTATGCCCCTGATGCACTGATCATCACAGACAAGATGAGAAAGAGAAGTGAAGCATGTTATTGGTTGTGGAAAGCATGTTATTTGGTTGTTAACATCCTTCTTCATGGTGGATATTATACGTGCATCTTTATTTTACGGTTACTATTATGATATTATGGACATTTTTATGCTGTAAGTTATGCATTATGTTTAGTAGAGAATGATATTTCTTATTAGATTGTGGACCTTTATATTATATAAATATATGATGTTGGATGATGTTTCAAACTTTGCTCTTGATGCTTCTATTTTCTTTATTTTATTGTGAGAATTCAAGGTAAAGTACTGATCTTGGATACTTGGAAAAACGATTGGTATAGTTTGGTCAACAGCTTTGGCTATATAGTGCCTATCAGCCGCTATGAAAATCTCAGCTGCTAAGTTCCAGCTGTGCACTATTTAATACATTGATCTGCGCTAACCATCTTGCACATGATAAGTCTCTCTACAGAAATCCATTCTGCTATTAATTAGGAATATCTAATTTTAACTCCATTAAAATTGACTATATCTTCTAGCATCAAGAGGGATGAATTATACATTTTGTTCCCATTGTATCTTCTAAAGATTTTATGGGTTCTTATTTTTAACATACATCATTAATCAAAAGAACATGAAACTTCAATTCATGAAACTTCAGATCTCACTATAACATTAAGCTTCAATTCAAAAGAAACCGTAATAATAAGGAACTTTAAGATTACAAAGAAAATCTAATTTACAATTTGCTAGAACCAATCTCAATATGTTAAATAATTTTTAGTACTATCAATTGCACAACTAAGTGTAACAGAAATACGTATATTAAGATAGATATATGGTAAAATTTTAAAAGAAAGAATTAAAAATAAATATATAAGAGAAATAACAGGAGTAGCCCCAATTGAAGATAAAATGATAGAAAATCGATTGCGGTGGTTTGGACATATACAACGTAGACCTTTAGATGCTTCAGTTAAAAAGAGTGAACTTTTAACAATCCATAGTAAGGATAAAGATAGAGGTAGACCTAAACAAACATGGTTAGAAATAATTAAAAAAGATATAACTATTTATAATTTGAATGTCGACTTGGTCCTAAATAGAGCAGAGTGGAGGAAGTAGATTCATGTAGCCGATCCCATGTAGTTGGGAAAAGGCTTAGATGAGTTGAGATGAGTTGAGTTGAGTTGTACCGGTTGCACAACTAATTGGTTGAGGATTTAGAATGGTGCACTGGGCAAGAAATAGGACTAAAAAGAGAAGAAAAGTGAAGGCATAATGGGCAAGGAAAGTTTAGCTGGGCAGCCCTGGAGTGAAGTTGGGCACCGGAGGGTGGAAGGAAGGCTTGAGCTTAGCAATGATTGTGCATTCGATAATAAAATGTAAGGCTGAATGATAAATCCATCATCCTATTTGTCATTTGATAATAAAAAATGTAAGAAGTAATAAGGGACTATTGATAAATCCATCAACATAATTTGGGACCGTAAGATGCCTGTATCCCCTTATGGTGGGAGTCCGAAACATGCTAAAATCTATACATATTCTTGCTGATTTTGGAAACTGAAATGGAGCTTACCATAAATAGCTTGGACAAGGACTAACTGTTATGGTTATAATTACAGCAGAAACTCGATAGGATTCAGCCAAGACCCGAAAGAACAAAACTGGAATTGAGTTCTCTTATGTTGATAACAATGATCAAGAAATTGCACAGTTCCTTTGTGATATGGAGGATATAATTAGAAAAGTTACAAGAGGAGAAAGGATATTTAAGGCTGCCAATGTCAGCATATGTTTAGGGAGGCAAATCAAGTTGAAGATGGATTGTCACAAAGAGGGATATGAGCTATTTTCGTTGTTATTTGGAATTTTCATGGTAATTTTCTATGACTTATGTTAGCACCTGTACATTGGTGATCATGTGGTGCTTCCTTTGCTAGATAACATAAAAGCCAGCTTGATCATGACACATGAAATGCATGATGTGATTAAATATTTTGCTTATTTATTTTGATGCAAATGCTTCTTTTTCTAATATGAAACTTGGAAGAGGCCCAAAAGAGAGAAGAGAGAAGAGAGGTTTTAGATGCCAACTCATTTTCCTAATATCAAACTTGAAACATTTTGCATAACAACCATGTTTTTAGGGATTCTCAAAGAATCAATGCAACATTAGATTCCAAGATACAATTATCTTCTGTGATGCTTCCATTAGTGCTCTAGGAAAATATTATATTTTCTTTTTCACACACAAAAAGCCCACATAGCATCCAACTAACATTGATATATGCTCTGGAGTTTTCTACATATATATAGTTAATTCCTCTTATGTATGAGTTTTTTATATATAACTGGTCCTAAGCCCGAATAAAGGAAGAGGGTTATGGTAAATTGATAGCCATCGTAAAACTATAGTCACACTCTATGAATATAAATCTAATAAAATTTTCTTTATATATAGTAGATATATGTTCTAAACAATACATGAGAGCAGAAACTATAAAGGCATACAGTAGTCACATATTTAACTTGACAGGAAATATAAACTTCTTACCAAAGTAAGGTGCAGAATTGCCTTCTTAACAACATACACTTGATGACATTTCATGCAATGTCATTCCATTGGATATTGAAACACAACTAGAACTCTAAAAAAAAGGAAGAAGAAAGTAATTTCTGTGTATTTTTATTCATCAATCTCTTAGGTATATACACAAGCTACAAATCCTATGTTAGGAAGGAAAACTAATTACATCAAATCCCTATAAATCAGAATCAAATATATTTACTTTCTATTATAGAAATGCAGTCTACTTCCTATTCTAGATATGCGATCTGTAGCAATCCCTATGAATCAGAATCAAATATATTTACTTCCTATGCTAGAAATATAATCTATAACACTCCCCCTCAAGTTGGAGTATAAATGTTATCATGCTCAACTTGTTACAAAGATAATCAATCCGAACTCCATTTAGAGCCTTTGTAAAGATATCTCTCAATTGATCTTCTGTTTCACATATCTTGTAGAAATTAAACCTTGCTAAATCTTCTCACAAACAAATTGACAATCAATCTCAATATGCTTAGTTCGTTCATGAAAGACTGGATTAGATGCAATATAAAGTGCAACTTGGTTGTCACACACCATAACTTAGCTGATATTGAAATCTTGAGGCCCACTATGGTGAGGAGATGATATATTCACATTATTTCACACACAAACTTAGCCATAGCTCTATATTCTGATTCTGCACTTGAACGTGAAATCACATTCTGTTTCTTGCTTTTCCATGAAACCAAATTTCCTCCAACAAATACACAATAGCCTGAAGTAGATCTTTGATCTTCTTTGGATCCTGCCTAGTCAACATCTGAAAAACATTCAATCCTAGTATGACCATGATTGCCATATAGGATTTCTCTCCCATGAGCTCCTTTTAAGTAGCATAAAACTTGTTCTACAGCTCTCCAATGATCGACAGTTGAAGAAGACATATTGACTTATCATAGTAACTGAATAGGCAATATAGTAAGATAGTTCAACTTTTCAACCAATCTTTTGTATCTCTCAGGATCTTCAAACAACTCACCATCTTTTGTAAGCTGCAAATTAGGAATCATCGGAGTGTTGCATGGTTTAGCCCCTAATTTTTCTGTTTTAGACAAGTCAAGCACATACTTTCTTTGAGATAAGAAGATCCCTTTCTTACTTCTTGTCACCTCAACAACTAAGAAATATTTTAGTGTTCCTAACTCCTTTGTATGAAACGGACTATGAAGAAAAGATTTGAGCGATGAAATACAACCAGTATCACTCCTAGTAATAACAATGTCATCAACATATACAACTAATAGGATGATACCAGTTGCAGACTGCTTGTAGAAAACAGAATGATCGGACTTACTCTTCTTCATGCCAAACTTTTTAATAGCCTGACTAAACTTTTCAAATCAAGCCCGAGGACTTTGTTTCAAGCCATACAAGGATTTGCAAAGATGACACACTTTCCCATACTCCCCTAAGCAACAAAACCAGGTGGTTGCTTCATATAAACTTTCTCCTGAAGATCACCATGAAGGAATGCATTCTTAATGTCTAACTGATGAAGAGGCCAATTATATGTGGCTGCCATAGAAATAAATAATCGGACAGAAGTAAGTTTAGCAACAGGAGAAAAGATGTATGAATAATTAACTCCATATGTTTGAGCATATTTTTTAGCAACCAATCGAGCTTTTAATCTAAAAACAGTCCCATCAGAATTGATTTTAACGGCAAACACCCATTTATATCTGCAAGTAACCATACCAGGGTCCAAGTACCATTGTCATTTAAAGCATTCATCTCCTTAATCATAGCATTATGCCATCCAGGATGAGATAAAGCTTCATAAATAGTCTTAGAAATAGTGAGAGAATCAATAGATGCAATAAAAGAACAAGAGAATGATGACAGATGCTTATATGACACAAAAAAAGATACTGGATAAGCACATTGACATTTACCTTTGTGAAGGGCAATAAGAAGATCATCACTAGAATTGGGAAATAGATCCGATGACGAAGGAACCGGCGCAGTATATGGAGCAGGAGGTGTAGGAACATGAACCGGATCAGAAATAGAAGGTTTAGAAGGAAGAAGATCGGAACTAGGTGATGTAATAGTATAAATTAGTAAATCATCTTCCTTTCCATGACTAATGAAACCGGAAGATGAAGCAAATGGTGTTTGTTTAAGAAAGGTAACATCAGATAACACAAGGTACTTGTTAAGACTGGAACAATAACATCTATATCCTTTTTGCACACGAGAATATCCAAGAAAAATATACTTTAAAGATTTAGGATCAAATTTTGTAACCTGAGGTCGAACATCCCGAACAAAACAAGTACAACCGAATATCCTAGGTTCAATAGGAAATAACGACTTATTAGGAAAGAGGACATGCAAGAGAGTCTCATCAGAAAGAACAGAGGAAGGCATACGATTAATTAGAAAATAAGCTGTAAAAACTGCATCAGTCCAAAATTATTTAGGAACTTGCATTTGAAATAACAAAGCTCTGGCAATTTCAAGATATTTATTTTTTTTATTTAGCAACTCCATTCTGAGATGATGTATCTACACAAGAAGTTTGATGAATAATGCTATGCTGAACCATATAATTTTGAAAGTATTCTGATAAATATTCCTTAGCATTATCACTTCTCAAAATTTGTAGAGGCATATTAAATTGAGTTTTGATTTCCACAAAAAGTAGTAAAATGAGAAAGAAATTCTGAATGATTTTTTCATTAAAAATAATCATGTCATTCAAGAATAATCATCAATAAAGGTAACAAAATATTTAAATCCAGTTTTAGACTCAACAGGATAAGGACTCCAAATATCGGAGTGAACTAACTCAAAAGGAGCACTAGCTTTTTTATTGACTCTGGGACTAGAACTCAAACGATGATGTTTGGCAAATTGACAAGACTCATAATTTAATGAAGATAGACTAAAAAACTGGGGATAAAGTTTCTTTAACATAGTCAATGAAGGATGACCCAACCGATAATGTGCTTCAAAAGGGGTTACAATTCTAGAACAAGCAACAGACTTTGGTACTTATGTATCAAGAATGTAGAGGCCTTCAGACTCATGTCCTTTATCAATAATCCTCTTTGTCATAAGATCTTGAAATAGACAAATCGAAATAGAATGTAATACAACAATTAAGAGAACGAGTAAGTTTACTGATGGAAACTAAATTAAAAGACAAGTCAGGTAAACTTAAAACAGATTTCAAAGGAATTGAGGGTGTTGGAATAATTATGCCGGATCCTAAAATATGATATAGACCCATCTGCTAAAGTAACTGTAGAATTATAAGCATGTAACTTAAAAGAAAAAAATAAGCTAGAATTACCTATCATGTGATCTGTGGCACCAGAATCAATGATCCATTTGAAAGATGAGGAAACAAGACATGTGTTCATTTTACCTGAATCAACGATGACAGTAATAGAGTAAATAAAGACTTTAGAGATTTCTGACACTGTGAGAACTTGGCATACTCATCTGCAGATATTAAAATGAACTCAGAAGCATCATTAGTGGAGGCAACATGGACTGACTAATTCGATTGATTCTTGCACTGCAACTTTCTACAATCTTTTTTCACATGTCCTGGCTTATGACAATAGTAACATGCATCTCCCATATCTTGTCCTCGAGTACTAAGATTTTGAACATAACTACTTGAGTCTCCCCCCTCTATTGCCATGTCTATATGGTTGTCTCCCTGATTCAGAAGTGCAGCTGACAAGAGCACTATTAGACTGAGCAGGAGCTGAATTTTTTGTGTGGAGCACCCTACTAAAAGCTTTTTCCAAAGAGGATATCTCAGGGCTAGAAAGAATTTGAGATTTAGCAGCCTCAAACTCAGAAGGAAGATCAGCCAAGAAGCTCATAACCGTTATCTTCTCTCTGAGCTTGCTGAACTTTCACATCAGTACTAAATGGAAGTAGCATATTAAGTTCCTCATGAATCTTCTTAAAATCCATAAAGTAGTCAGTGAGGGATTTGTCACCTTTTTCTGCACGATAAAAGGCTTGGCATACCTCATAAGTGCGTTTGATATTTTTCTTGCCAGAATATACAAACTCCAAATAATTCATCAGTTCTTTCACAAATTCACAATGATTTATCAAACCAACCACCTCACCATCAATAGAATTAAGTATTTGCAAAAATAGACGAACATCCTCTTTTAGCCATGAGGTTTTCGAGCTATCGTTAGGTGGATCATCAGTTAAATGATTATCCATAGCAATACTCCGCAAATAAAGTCTAACAGTTTTACTCCAATCTAAATAATTAGATCTATTAAGTTTATCTATTATGATTTTTGACATCACAAGAACCATATCAGACACAACAACAGACTTTTTTTCCTCTATATTATCAAATATCAGCCAAATAACAGAGCCAAAATCACAACAAAGTTAAAAATACCCAAAGAATCTGAACCTGTCCCAAAGTAGATCCCACACCAAATAGATGCTGACTCAAACAGGTAATAAACTTGTTGTGAAAGTTGAGGCGAGCAGAACGAACGAAAAAGGACCAGATTTCGGCAACGAAACTCTGAACGAAGGCTGATCAACGAGTGGCGCTTCCTTAGGTGTAGGCGGTGAGAACAAAAAAAAATGACCGAAAATAGAAACTCAAGAAAACCCTAAAACCCCATTGTTTATATATTTAAGGGTTATAAGCCCAAAAGCTTTGATACCATGAAATACAACTAGAACTCTGAAAAAGAGGAAAAAGAAAGTAATTTCTGCGTATTTTTATTCATCAATCTCTTAGGTATATATACAAGCTACAAATCCTATGTTAGGAAGGAAAACTAATTACATCAAATCCCTATAAATCAGAATCAAATATATTTACTTTCTATTATAGAATGCAGTCTACTTTCTATTCTAGAAATGCAATAGGTAGCAATCCCTATAAATCATAATCAAATATATTTACTTCCTATTCTAAAAATATAATATGTAACAGATATATACAGTGACTTTTAGAATTATGAATAATTACATGTGTCCAAGATATTCAAGACACTGAACAAGGTATACACCATCATATAGGGTGTATGTGATGATCTATATAGGTGTGATATAAGATATTTTCCCACTTCCTATTACATATTTGTACAAAAATCAACACAATAAAATGAAACCAGTCCAAAAGGGAACGTAATTATATTTTTTAATAATAAAAATAGCTAAAGAATTCACATGGAAAATAGAACTAGAAATGAGCACTTAAGCCCCTGAGAAGGAGGGAGTCAAGTTACTTGCCTTTTATTCAGTTGTTCAAGGAACCTGTGATATGATGCATTAAATCTGATCCTTGGAACCGATGGAATTTCCAATGATTAAAGAACGTAGCTTTCAAATTTTGTACACCTTTTCTATTGTCAAGTCATCTTATCCTGCCTGATTTAGTGCAGGACATGCGAAATGGATGCCTTTGCATGGTTATGCATAGCCATAACTTTTCAAGAGAATGAAGATAATGCCATATAGCCAGCAAAGCTCAGCATGAAAGCAGATCGTGATCACTAAAGATCAGCTCTCAGCATTACTTTATGTCACCATTACCTCTGCCAGAGATTTCCTCCAACATCTTTGCATATGTTTGGGGACTTGGACAACAATGCCTTTCCTCCATGATAGACAACATCTGGGAGCATACATCAACATGGCCCCTTTTAATCAGTGCATCGATAAGAATACTCCAAGCTATTTCATCACAATTATACCCTCTTGAAAGTAACCTACAGAAAACTGATTTAGCCCTCTCAAAGTTTCCTTCATCACAGAGTCCAGAAAGAAGCAATTGATAAGATTCCAAATTTGGCAGATAACCACATTCAGTCATGGAATCAATAAATGTCAATGCCTCTATATACATTTTTAATCTGCAGCAACAATTTATCATAATTGTGTATATATCTTCATTGGCATGTTTATCACCATCTTGCAAGTGAAAAAGCAAAGATTTTGCTTCTTCCAACCGGTCCACTTTGCAGAAACCTTTCATGAGAGCACTGTAAGTGTTGATTGTTGGGGTGTAACCACATTTGGACATCTCCTCCATAAGCTCAAGGACGGTCTCCATCTCCAATATTTTCCACATACCAGCAGTCTCAATAGAAACACCATCAATATGCTTCTTTTTCAAAAGAATTCTGAGCAATGTAGCGTAAGTCTCATCATTTGGCTCACAGCCAGCATCAATCATCTCCTTGAAAGCAGTAAAAGCTCGATCAACCAACCCCATACTTCCATACCCATCTATCAATGTGTTATAAGTGACTGAATTAGGAAGAACCCCATCTGCCTTCATTTGAACCATCATGCTTTCTGCCTCTTCCAGCCTGACTTCCTTGCAAAATGAACGAATAAACACAGTATAAGTGCACACATCAGGCTTGCACCCCAAAGAATTCATTTGATCCAAATCCTCATAGCAGATATAGATTCTCCTACTCTCACCATCTCATCAATAAGAATTGTATATGTGACAACCGTAGGTTTAAGTCCCGCCTCCAACATATCATCCAATACTGAGGTAGCTTCCTGCCACTTCTTCTCCCTGCACAAACCATCTATCAAAGCACTATAGGTATAACTGTCTGGCAAGCATTGCCCTGAAACCATTTTCTCTAGCAACGAACGTGCAACGTCAATCTTTCCAGCCTTGCACAGCCCATCTATTAGTGCAGTATAGACCACCTCATTTACCTCCACTCCTTTTTTCACAAAAGAATCAAGCAATAGGCAAGCTTCTTCAGCCCTCCCACTTTTGCAAAGGGCGTCTATCAATATCGAGCAAGTCCACTGGTTAGGAACTAAACCAATCCTCTCCATCAAATCAAGTTGCCTTAAGGCGCTATCTATATAACCCTCCTTGCATTGCCCCTGTATCAATGCTGTGTATGTAACAAGGTTCGGTGACAAGCCAGCCTCAATCATCTTACTCAACAAAGCCATTGCCTCATGCACCTTCCTCACCTGACACAACCCAGATATCAATTCAGTGTAAGTCCTCACATTTGGTTTGCAAGCATTCGATTCCATCAACCCTAGAACTCCGAAAGCAGCATCAATCTTTCCTGCCTTGCAGTACCCATCGATCAAAGCATTGTAAGTAACAACATTAGGCCTCAAACCTCTCCCAATGACTTCATTAAGCATAACTTCCGCATCCTCAACCCTCCCCTCTTTACAGAGGCTATCGATCATCACTGTGTAAGTGTACACATCTGGTAAGCAACCATCATCCTGCATCCTTGGAAACAATGAGGAGGCCTCATTTACCTGGCCAGCCTCACAAAGCCCATGAATAAGGATAGTGTAGGACACCTCATTCCTGGGGCAACCCCTCAGCGGCATTAACAAAAACACTCGGCATGCTCGAACCAATTCCCCACTCCTACAATACCCCAATATGAAAGAGGTGTAAGTATGCGTGTCCGGATTCAATCCAGCTTGGAGTAAATAGTCCAGATAGATCTTCGCTTCGCCAACGTTCCGCTCCTTACAGTAGGCATTGATCATCGTATTATACGTATAAATGTTGGGAAAGGTCTCGCCACTCTGCATCAAGTGGAACAAATCCTTCAGCTCGGCCATCATCGCGAACCTCGCGAGCGCCATCAGCAGCGTGTTAAAGCACCGGAGGGTCGGGGTGAAGCCAAATCGATCCAGGGCTTTGATTGAATCGAGAATGGATCGCATTTCTTCAGCGGATGAGCCGGATTTGACCATGGAGATGGCGATCTTGTTGGCGGGGCCGAGAAGTTTGGATCGGGAGAGAACTTGGAGGAAGGAGAAGTAGGAGTCGATGGAGTGGCGGAACCCCGGCCGGCGGCCGATCCAGTCGAAGAACGAGAGGGCGGTGCGGGGGTCGAGGGGGTGGGTCTGGAGGAGGTCGGCGACGTGGCCGGAGGTGAGGGACGGGGCGAGACGCCGGAAATCGGGGTCGTTGAGCCAGTTGGGGCGGGAGAGGATCGAGAAAAGATGGGAGGAGGGGTCGGGGGATTCTAGGGCTAGGGTTTCGGAAAGAGGGGGAGCTGCGGCGGCAGTGGCGGAGGAGGAGGAGGAGGAGGAGGGGCGGGAGGCGAGGAGGACGGCAACGGCGGGGCGGCGTGGTTTGATGACCGCCGGAAATCTTAGCATCTTGGGGACCTCAGGGGGGAGCCATGGGATGAAAGCTCCGGCGGTGGCGCGGGCGGCGGCGGGAGGGGGGCGAGATAGGGGAAGGGCGGCGGGGAAGGAGGGGGATGACCCGCATTTCAACTCCACTGATGTCCTCTTCTTTTCGGACGGAAATGCCCTTATAAGACATAAGTAATACCGGTGGGGTTTTCAGATACGTTCTCTTTTGATATTTGCACATTCCTTATGTGGGTTGGACCTGAAAATCGTTGAAGAAAGACACAACTGGAGTGCATTTGAAAAAATACAGGTATTCTTATCAATTCTCATCTCCATCAATTCGGAATGGCAAATGGCACTTTTCATTCCAATAATTTAGACTTTTTCAAAAAATATTACCATTTTATATTTAAAATATTTTATTTTTCATAGGTGAACATGATTTATAGTAATAAAACAACAATAAAAATTATTATATCATGAAGCAATTTTTTTTCGTTAAAGGGTTAGTGCAATCGAATTTAATTTGATTTGAGTTAATTTAATTAGGTAGTGTAGTGTTTTGTGCATGATTAACAATATAAAGGATGAAAAAGATAAATAGATAATGAATATATGATTTTAATGATACAAAATAAATATTTTTAAAATTTATAATAGAAATGTAATTTTATAAGAAGAAATTAAGAAGAAAGATACCATCCAAAATTAGCCTATCAAAATATACTTATTTTCTCTTGTTTTATAAATGCATACATACATATTGTTGCCACCAAATCATTCTTCTCGAGCATCCGCGAGCGTCCGATTGCCTTCTCCAGCGAGTCCGGGATTCTTCGGCGAGCTTCTCGCATCTGAAAGCCTGTAAGAAGTCCCGAGGACCGAATCTTTCGACGGAGACTTTCCGACGCTCAAGTCAATGCTCTGAGCAGCAACCATGAGCTTGAAAAAGCTCGAAAGAGAAGAAGAGATGCTTAGAGAGGAGCTCTCTATGAGCGTATGAGCATCAAGGAGTGGTAGTGAGTTGAGTTGCTATGGTTTTTGGAGTTACCTGATCGGAAGTTGGTAGAGGTTAAAGCTGGCCGAGGTATGTTGGCCGAAGCTGAAGCTGGCCGAGGTATGTTGGTAGAGGTTGAAGCTGGCCGAGGCTGAGGCTGGCCGAGGCTGAAGCTGGCCGAGGATGAGGTTGGCTGAGGCTGAAGGTGGCCGAGGCTGAAGTTGGCCGAGGTATGTTGGCCGAGGCTGAAGCTAGCCCAAAAGAGGGCTAACCCGGGTGGCTAACTAGAAGTCCGACCCGAGTGCATCACTATTGCCCATGGGGTTTACTAGCCCCATCAGATGCCCCCCACACTCCTGAGCTTATGTGATCGCATGTCTTGCATTTGCCAAGCGAAAGGAGTGTTTACCTTTAGTCTTGCCTTTGCATGTTGGCTTTAGCTTTGACTTTTTCTTAGTGGAGATATCTTTCTTTTTTTGCCTTGCTTTGGATAATTTTTGTCTGCCTTGTGTGAACATCTGCATGCTCTTTGAAGCTGTGCATTTGCCTCAAAAAACTTTAAGCAATATTGAAGGTAAGTTGGTTACCTTTGACTGGTAGCCAGTAATCCTCTCCCGATGCGGAGTCCAAAAGTGGATGCCCGTTAGCTATGAGTCTATGAGTCAGGAGTTGACCTCTCCTGGCTGTGAGCTGGTTGGGTCTTCATGGCCGGCTGGGAGCAGCTAGTCTCATCAATTGTGAGCTGGGGCATTGATCTCTCCCAACCGTGAGCTGACTTGAGGCTTCTTCTTGGATGGCTAAAAATGACCAGTAGTATGTTGTAAGTGTATAATTTAAACAAAAGTCTTATTCGATTGGCCATTGGCCGCTGAGATAGAGTTAAAGTCGCTGAGGTTGTGATGAAGCCGCTGAGGCAAAGTTGATGCCGACGCTGGGGTCGGTCTTGGTGCCGACACTGGAGGCGGTCTTTCCAGTTGATCGTTGGCCACTAAGATAGAATTGGGCCGCTGAGGCAGAAATGAAGCCGTTAAGATTGTGATGATGTCGTTAAGGCTGTCAAGAGTCTTTTGAACCCCGAAGGGTGACCCGAGAGTCACTGGGATGGAACCATGCTCGGGAGCCTTTAACCCCAGAGGGTGACCTAAGGGTGTTGGAATCATGCTCAGGGGCCTTTTGAACCCCGAAGGGTAACCCGAGAGTCGATGGGATGGGACCATGCTCGGGAGCCTTTAACCCCAGAGGGTGACTTGAGGGTGTTGAAACCATGCTCAGGGCCTTTTAAACCTCGAAGGGTGACTCGAGAGTCACTTAGATGAGACCATGCACGAGAGCCTTTAACCTCGAAGGATGACCTAAGGGTGTTGGAACCATGCTCAGGGTCCTTTTAAACTCCAAAGGGTAACCCGAGAGTCGCTGGGATGGGACCATGCTTGGGAGCTTTTAACCCCGGAGGGTGACATGAGGGTGTTGGAACCATGCTCAGGGTCCTTTTAAACCCCGAAGGGTGACTCAAGAGTCGTTGGGATGGGACCATGCTCATAAGCCTTTAACCCCGGAGGGTGACCTGAGGGTGTTGGAACCATGCTCAGAGTCCTTTTTCTTTATATCGATGGTCTTTGTTGCTGACGTTAGAGTCGGTTTTTATTGTCGATGCTAGAGTCGGTCTTCCCTGCATGACATTTTCAAGTATCAATGAAAGAAATACTATCTAAGCATAGTGTACTTTGCTTTTGCAATGCCCTTGTTTCCTTGCATTCATATCTCGGCTTTGGTCTTTAGGCTTGATAGGGCGCATACCCATCTTCTCGACTTATCCCTCTAGAAGTACATGCTCTAGGAGGGGTCTCTGGGGTGTAGTAGGGAGTCGCTTGTTCGGTACCAGGACAGGGGGTGTTCGTGTCGGGTTGGGACACTCATAGAGGTGAAAGGGGCCATCTGAGAGTGGGAATGAAACGGAGTTGCAGGTGGCTCCAAATGCGCTCCACAGTTGGATTACCAGCCACCAATTTGATTTCTTCTGGAAGTGATGGACCCTGACATGCAATAAATGTCAAGGAGAAAGAGAGAGAGGAGAAAGTGGCATGATGTCACCTCTTTTTTTGGTGGCTTCCAATTGAAGAAGTGGCTCTAGTGAGGCTTTTCCATTATTGCCGTCCCACTGCTTCATACAAGCTGGTTGAAGCGCTCGTCCTTCCTTCCACATGGCACCATCAGTTTGATAAACCGAGAGTCATGATACCCAAATCCAAGGCCGTGGTGAATGGGTTCATGAACTCGGCACGCTTATGGCTCCGTATTTGTGAGAGTAGCAGCCCGGGGAACATGTTTTGGTATATGGACACTTTGGTTTTGCAAGCAGGCACTCCTTGAGGCACCTAACAAATTTGTGATAGCATGGGCTCCATGGCCGAATCGGACGGCCGAGTGGAAGAGGCCAAGGCCAATATCGTCGGCCGAGCAGAGATGGTTATTGTGGAATATCTTTGGAGGAAATTATCTTCTTCTATTGATTTGGGTACTTTAGCCTGCTGGTGGTTTGCCTCCTAGGGAGACATGTTGATTGGAGTGGAGGCGCTGCCCTTGCTGCTCTTGCCAATGAGCTTGAGCTTGAAGTTGCTGATGAACCTGAAGGTACCCTTATCGATGGCTTGAGCTTGAGTTTGCTCATGTAGCCTTTGGACAGCTACCACCAATGTTTGGTCTTATTGAGTGATGGCGGTGAGTTGGTCCGCTTGAGTGGCTTGAAGTGGTGACGATGGTGGAGTAGAGAACTGGCCTCCTGTTGCTCAACTCGTTGAGGGTGCCCCCTAGCCTAACTGGCAGAATCTTTTGGGCTCTTATCATCACCATCGTTTTGATCCACAATTTTGATCTAAAAGGGGAACAAGGATCAGTAAGCTAGCATTGTTGATGATCCATACTTTGCGCCTCTTCCTGGCGTGCTAATCTGTTGCCGTCAAATCACCCTCCTTGAGCATCTGCGAGCATTCGGTCGCCTCCTTCAGCGAGCCTAGGATCCTTCAGCAAGCTTCTCACACCTAGGAGCCTGCAAGAAGTTTCGGGGACCGAAGATTCTGGCATGAACCCTTCGATGTTCAAGTCAGTGCTTTGGGCAACATTTGTGAGCTTGAGAAAGCTCGAAAAAGAGATAAAGAGGCTTATAGCTCTCTGTTAGCAAGAATGAGCATTTAGGTGTGTTGTTGTAGTTTGTGGTTCTTGGAGTTACCTGGTCAGAGGGTCCCTCTTACTCATTTTATTGGTGCTTGGAGCTTGCTAGTCTTAGGGCATGGTCACTTGTCAGAGCATTGATGATTGGGGCAGCACAATGGGGCTGGCCTTCACGTGATTTGTTAGAGTTGCAGACTATGTCTCGTCTAATATGGGTGGTTGCATAGTTGATGGGTCAAGTCCCGTCAGATTGGGTGGCCATTTGATTTGGATAGTTGCTGCAGGCTGTTGCAGACTTGCAAGGTGTGGGCGGCCGTTATGGCGCTTATCAGATATGTCCCTTACGTCGCGCGTTTGTTATCCTGTGCGGACAATGATGGAGCCAGGCATGTGGGCCCTATAATGCAGTCGCTATGGCCCTGCTTGGGTGGTTACTGAGATCGACTGGCTGAGGTTGAAGTTGGTTGAGGTATGCTGGCCAAGGCATGCTGGTCGAGGTATGCTAACCGAGGCATGCTGGTCGAGGCTGAAGCTGGCCAAGACCGGGGCTGCCAAGGCTGAGGATGGCCGAGGCTGAAGCTGGTCGAGGTATGTTGACCGAGGCTGAGGCTGGCCGAGGTATATTAGCCGAGGCTGAAGCTGGCCGAGGATGAGGCTGGCTGAGGCTGAAGGTGGCCAAGGTTAAAGTTGGCCAAGGTATGTTAGCCGAGGCTGAAGCTGGCCAAGGCCGAGGCTAGCCGAGGCCAAAGCTGGCCGAGGCTGAAGCTAGCCGAGGTATGTTGGTCGAGGCTGAGGGTGGCCGAGGTATGTTGGCCAAGGCTGAAGCTGGCCGAGGCTGAGGCTAGCCGAGGCTAAAGCTGGCCAAGGCATGTTGGCTGAGGCTGAAGCTGGCTGAAAGAGAGTCAACCCGGGTGGCTAACTAGGAGTCTGACCCAAGTACATCACCATTGCCCATGGGGTTTATTGACCCTATCACACACACACACACACACACACACACACATATATATATATATATATATATATATATATATGTGTGTGTACACACACATACACACACACACACACACACACACATATATATATATATATATATATATATATATATATATATATATATATATATATATATATATGTGTGTGTACACTCACACGCATATATATATGTATATATGTATGTATGCATATGGATATGTATAATAAGTATTGCCTTTTGTTATTTTTCCTCTCTTTATTAAGAGAATTTTTCATTTCATGTAATACAATATGATTAAAGTGTTGATAATATTGTTGCTAATATTTATTTAATAATTTTGGACCTTTGTCCAAGCTACTTTTTCCTCTAACAATCTAAAATACTCATGAACTTAAGAATATCTAATTTAGTTCAAGTGCATTAATATAAATATATAATTTTCATCCGCTAAAACCTTCCCTCGATCAAACTCCTACCTTGGCCCTTTGCCTCATTTGAGGGAGAGAAAGAGAGAGAGAGAGAGGTGGCACGGACTTTTATTATTCAAAACCATATTTTAATTTAGTTTCATACAACTAGTGTCATAACACTAGAACATCCACCATAATTCAGGGTAATCAATATAGAGTTCTACATGATATCAATAAATAAAGAGAATAGTTACTTTGTTAAAGTATATGCAATTATTTCACATCAGTAACTGAACAAATGCTATCATCATTAAAAAAAAAAAATCTAATACACCAGTCGAATACTAATTTCATGAAGTACTTCATAGTATTATTGGTAACTTATTTATAGTACAATACAATATCATTATAATTTGAACGATAGAATTCTTGTATGTATTAGTAGAACTAACAGCTAATCAAGGGAGCAGAAATGGTAGATTCCAAGGCTGATTTGTATTAGTAGAATTAACAGCTAGTCAAGGGAGCAGAAATGGTAGATTCCAAGGCTGATTTGGTGCTCAGAAATGACAGATTCCAAGGCTGATTTGATATGCAAAAATGACAGATTTTATGACTAATTTGGCGAGCCAAAGGACCAGTTAAGCGAAAGTTTTGAATTTAAATTTTAAAATTCAAATTGGCTAACTAAGGGCGCATCAAGGGGAGAATTGTTTAGGCAGAAAATCAGCATCATTACCATAAGTGTAGAGTATATTGTATATATGCATAGAATTGATAGACATTTATTCTTACCTTACATAATCATGTGTATCTTATGTAATGGCTGATTTTTAGCCTTGTAATTAGTCCGACAACTTTTATATAAAGTGAGCAACCTTCACAAAAGGGTATTGAGAACAAAACCTAAATTTGACATGGTATCAGAGCCACAAATTATTTTCGTGGTTTTCTCTTGGCTTGTTTGAATTCTTAATTTCTTGAGGGTTTCTTGGTGACCACAAATTATTTTCGTGGTTTTCTCTTGGCTTGTTTGAATTCTTGATTTCTTGAGGGTTTCTTGGTGACTTCGGATATTGTTTTTTTTTCTGTTGCTTGGTAGCTGTCGATAGATTCTGAAGAGTAACTATTGTGATTTCTCTACTCTGTCAATTTTTTATTATGTATGGAGAAAATTTTATTATTCGCCTTAATGGCAAGAACTACACCAGTTGGGAATTTCAGTTCAGGATGTTTGTGAAAGGGAAGGAGTTATGGGGTCATTTGGATGGGTCTTCTAAGGCTCCAACTGATTCCAAGGAGCTTAGTTTATGGGAAAGCAAGGATGCTAAAATTGCTTCCTGGCTACTCAGCTCTGTTGAACATCATATGGTCAATAATCTTCGTAGGTTCATTACTGTTAAGGAAATGTGGGATTACCTTCGGCAAATTTATTATCAAAATAATTCTACCCAAAAGTTTCAATTGGAGTTAGACATTGGAAACTATCGCCAGGGGAATCTTTCTATTAAGCAATTTTATTCTGGTTTTATTAATTTATGGAGTGATTATTCTAGATTGGTGGATTCTCAGGTTCCCAAAGAAGCTTTGGCAGCACTACAAGCGGTTCATTCTGAGAGCCAGCGGGATCAATTCTTGATGAAGCTCAGACCCGAGTTTGAAAGTGCATGAGCTGGGTTAATCAATCGCACACGTGTCCCCTCTTTGGAGGATTGCTTGGGTGAACTCTTGCGTGAAGAACAACGTCTTGCCTCACAGCTTGGCCTTGATCAAAACACTGGTGGTTCTGAGATGGTTAATATAGCATACGCTGCTCAAGGCAAAGGATGATCTAGATCTCCACCACAATGTTATAGTTGCAAGGAAATTGGGCATATTGCAAATATTGCAGCAAGAAATTCTGTAATTATTGTAAGAAGGAGGGTCATATCCTTAAGGATTATCGTATACGCCCTCAGAATAAATCTGCTCCTGTTTTTCATACTGCTGTTCAGTCTGCTTCTGTGCCTATGTCTTCCACTCTGCCCACAGTTCCAAGTTCTTCTTCCAACATTACACCCGAGCAGGTTCAACAGATGATTATTTCTGCCCTTTCTGCTCTTGGTCTCCAAGGCAAGAAACATCTCCTTCCTTCTCCTTGGTTAATTGACTCTGCAGCTTCCAATCACATGACTGGAAGTTTGGCAGCTTTACAAGATGTTCGTAAGTATGATGGTCAGCAACATATTCAGATTGCAGATGGCAGTACTCTTCCCATTACTGCAGTTGGAAATCTGGGGTCTTCCTTACTGATGTTTTTGTGTCTCCTAATTTATCTGCCAATCTCATTTCTGTTGGACAATTAGTAGAAGATAATTGTTCTATTCATTTTGATCGTTTGGTTGTTGTGTGCAGGATCAAGCATCGGGACAGGAGATAGCGAAGGGGCCTAAAGTGGGACATCTTTTTCCTCTTCAGTCGTTTTCCGTTCCTCGTTCAAATTTTGTTGGTTGCTCTGCTATTGCTAATAATAATAGCCATCTTTGGCATAAGAAATTGGGTCATCCCAACTCTGTAATTTTGACACATCTTATAAAACATGGTTATTTGAGTAATACAAATGAGTTTTCTTCCTTGCCTTTTGATTGTGCTCCTTGTAAACTAGAAAAAAGCAAATCTTTACCTTTTCCTTTGCAAGGTGTCGTGCTTCTACATGCTTTGATATTATTCATTCTGATGTTTGGGGTATGAGTCATGTTCTTTCTCATGCTCAATACCGATATTTTGTGACATTTATTGATGATTACAGTCGTTTCACGTGGGTCTATTTTCTTCGTTCTAAAGCTGATGTGTTTCAACCTTCAAAACTTTTATTGCCTATGTAGAAACTCAATTTTCTACCTATATTAAGATCTTCTGTTCAGATTCTGGGGGAGAATACATGTCACATGATTTTCAATCTTTTCTCCAACAGAAGGGTATTCTTTCTCAACGTTCGTGTCCTTACATCCCTCAACAAAATGGCATCGCCGAGCGTAAGAATAGACATCTTTTAGATGTTGTTCGTACATTGATGCTTGAATCTTCTGTACCTTCTAGATTTTGGGTAGAAGCATTATCTATAGCTGTATATTTGATTAATCGTCTACCTTCTCCTACCTTGCATCTTGATTCTCCATATTCTCGTTTGTTTGGTGTTTCTCCTAATTATAATTATTTGCATGTATTTGGTTGCATTTGTTTTGTTCATTTACCTCCCATTGAACGTCACAAGCTTTTTGCTCAATCTATTCAGTGTGCTTTTCTTGGTTATAGTAACTCTCATAAAGGATTTGTGTGTTATGATGCGGATGCTAACAAGCTTCGTATTTCTCGCAATGTGATTTTCTTTGAAAATCAATATTTCTTTCCATCTCGTACTAATCTTGTTTCTCCCTCTATTTCACTTCCTGCATTTGATGATGTATCTCATACTCCTTCTAAGCCCAATATCGTGTATCAGCGACGTCGTCCACTGCCTCTTCCTTCCTCTGAACCGCCACCTGATCTTGTCTCGCATGAGCCACGACGATCTACTAGGATTTTTCGGCCCCCATATTGGTATGGTTTTTCTTTTTCGGCTCTTCAGGCTACTCTTGATACTACTTTTGTGCCTAAGTCTTATTCTCAGGCTTCTACTCAAGAGTGTTGGCGCCAAGCTATGCAGGATGAAATTCAGGCTCTTCAAGACAATCACACTTGGGACATCATCCCTTGTCCTGCTGGAGTTAAACTTATTGGGTGTAAATGGGTCTACACCATCAAGCTACGTGCTGATGGATCTATTGAAAGATATAAAGCTCGTCTAGTAGCACTCGGGAATAGACAGGAGTATGGGCTTGATTATGAGGAAACATTCGCTCCCGTTGCCAAAATGACTACTATCCGCACTATCATGGCCATTGCTGTTTCAAAAGGATGGTCGCTTCACCAGATGGATGTGAAGAATGCATTTCTACATGGTGATCTGAAGGAAGAAATATTTATGTCTCCTCCTCCTGGCTTGTTTCCTTCCTCTTCTGTTGAGGTTTGTCGCTTAAAGCGATCTCTGTATGGTTTGAAGCAGGCACCGCGGGCATGGTTTGAGAAGTTTTGTACTACTCTACTGGATTTCACTTTTTCTCAGAGTCAGTATGAGTCCTCTCTATTCTTTCGCAAGACTAGCCTTGGGATTGTTATACTTCTTGTGTATGTCGATGATATTGTGATTACTGGATCTGATCTCCAGTTAATTGAGCAGCTCCAACAGTGTCTCAAATCTTCATTTCATATGAAAAATCTTGGTCCACTGAGGTATTTTCTTGGACTGGAGGTTCACCATTGCCCAAATGGCATGCTCTTACATCAGCATAAGTACACCCAAGAACTTCTTTCTTTAGCAGGCCTTCAAGACGCAAATTCGGTTCTTACACCTATGGAGGTCAATTTAAAATTATGTCAGGCGAATGGTGATCTCTTATCTGATCCTTCAATGTATCGGCAGCTGGTGGGCAGTTTGAATTATTTGACCATTACTCAACCTAATATTTCGTTTGCTATTCAGTAGGTCAGTCAGTTTATGCAGGCTCCTTGCCAGACACATTTGGCCGCTGTCCGTCGTCTTCTTCGATATCTCAAAGGGACATCTGGTCGTGGTTTATTTTTTCCTCTAAGAATTCTTTACAGTTGAAGGTTTTAGTGATGCCGACTGGGCTGGTTGTGCGGATACTCGTCGTTCTGTTACGGGTTGGTGTATGTTTCTTGGCAACGCCCTCATTTCTTGGAAGAGTAAGAAGCAGGCTCGTGTATCGAAGTCATCCACCGAGTCTGAATATCGGGCTATGTCATCTGCTTGTTCTAAAATTATATGGCTTCGAGGGTTGTTAGGCAAACTTAGTGTTCCACAGCTTACTCCTACTCCTCTTCATGCTGATAATACCAGTGCTATTCAAATTGCTGCCAATCCTGTTTTTCATGAGTGCACCAAATATATTGAAGTGGATTGTCATTCCATTCGTGAAGCTTTTGCTCATTAGGAGATTACTCTTCCATACATTTCTACTGAACACCAAACTGCTGATGTCTTCACCAAGGCTCTCTCTCGTCCCCGACATCAGTTCTTAATTGACAAATTGATGCTTCTCAATCGCCCAGCATCAATTTGAGGGGGGATATTAGTAGAATTAACAGCTAGTCATGGGAGCAGAAATTATAGATTTCAAGGCTGATTTGGTGCTCAGAAATGGTAGATTCCAAGGCTGATTTGATATACAAAAATGACAGATTTCATGACTAATTTGGCGAGCCAAAGGACCAGCGGAAGTTTTGAATTTAAATTTTGAAATTCAAATTGGCTAACTAAGGGCGCATCAAGGGGAAAATTGTTTAGGCAGAAAATCAGCATCATTGCCATAAGTGTAGAGTATATTGTATATATGCATAGAATTGATAGACATTTATTCTTACCTTATATAATCATGTGTATCTTATGTAATGGCTGATTTTTAGCCTTGTAATTAGTCCGACAACTTTATATAAAGTGAGCAACCCTCACAAGAAGGGTATTGAGAACAAAACCTAAATTTGACAGTATGTACAAGCCTAGACATCATTGCATCAAATGATGATCAAAATTATAGGGAAAAATTTTGGAGGTAGTGGATGCACGATGAAATTCAAAGTCACTATATATAATATTAAGGTAGAAAGTGAAAAAGGATAATAAGGAATATTCACTTATATTTTTATTTATTTCTTGATAGTATATAAAAGGGTGACTATAGGAGCCTATCAAGTTAAAGAATGATCCTTCAAATATGCTTATACAAGCATGGTATTATAATCCAGAAGACATGGTACAAGACTGAGTCACAATGTAGAAATCTAAAGTCATGACTACATGACTACCTACTACTCTAAGAGACACATGAACTTAATTCAAAATAAGCCTTAATATATTGAAGTAAATAAATTATATATTTACATATTGACTTAAGAACTTTTCTAGAATACTTTCTTCACGTAATATAACAATATGACATCTTTTATTAAGAGTCAAAAGTATAATTTAGAAATCATTTGTTAACTACAACTTTAAAAAAATAAATTTATTTTAATATCTCTTAAGGTACTTTAAATTTTTTATAGAATGTTAAAATTAAGTTTAACTATTCAATAGTGATCAAGCTTCAAGGTTTGTATCCTACTTTTTAATAACTTCAACTACTCATGTCATGCCTCAGACTCGAGGATGGTGGCCTAGGGGTGGCAACCCATTGCATGCCTGGCATGCAAGGCGTCCTATAGCAATCTAATTTATATAAGGAAGGATAATACCTTTATGTCATTCAAAGTCAATAATCTTAATACAAGTCATAATCATAAGTTTTGGACTATATGCCAAAATACATAGATCAATGGGACTATAACAAAATGTTGGATCTAAGTTACTTTGATAGAAGCTCCAACTATCCCATATCCTCTCATTTCAATTTTGTGGCTCTGAATAACATTGTGAGATTTAAATGAGTTCACACTCAATAAGTAAGCCTACTATAATATAAATGATCATTTTAAGCTTTTAGCAAATCAGATTTCTATATGTAAAAATATATGTCAAGCTTCCAAATATCAAATGAATTTATCATGTTATCAAAATATGCATATCATATGCTCAAAATAATTTTGGAAGCAAATACTATGTAGCATTTCAAGAATATACAATTTCAGAATAAAACTACTGTACCACTATAATCACCAAGTAAATTCATCTTATACCAATGCCCCTGGTCATACACTACGTTCAAAAAAATAGAACACCCCTCGGATGTAACCTCCATAAACGTCCCTTAGGAGGTAGGGTCTTGGAACCAGTGTCATGACATGCATCATATCCTGTCACACCCTAGGAGTGTGTGTCCTCTACATATTCCCTCTATGAAAGTGGGTCCCAGAATATTGTAGGATAATATATTATATCCTATCATAACACACTCTATGAGCGTGTGTCCTCCACATATTTCTCCTATGGAGGTGGGTCCCGGAGTCATATGAGTCATGTAACATATCATATCAGATCATAGTGGAACATGGTGGAACCTATCTTATATACACAAAGTATCATTTTTTGTCAAGTTTGCAAAATGGCATATATTGTTGCTAAAAGCATAACAACATACTTTCACATTTACAGTGATTGAATATATCAAAATACATATGTATCCTTGTATAAAACTTTTAGTAATTTTAAATATCATATCAAATAATTATTTGCATATAAGGGTACCAAATAATTTTTGCAAAAGTTAATACTTTTAAATAAATATGTAAAATAATCATTTGCTGGTATGTAGTACCAAATTCATTTTCTTATTTTTTAAATTATATACTATATATTAGTATAACATTTAAATCCATAATTTTATACTTTAATAATTCATGAAAATCGTGATAAATGGCTTACTTACCTCTTAACGCTAATCCAAAGTATAAATCAGCTATTTGGGCACCTGCATATTTGCAACATCATTTTTTAAATTTTTAATTTTCAGAATCAGTATATCAAAATAACTTTTAAGCTCTATCTAATCTAATTATGGGGCTAACTTGAAGCTTGAATATCTCTAAATATATAAGCCTAAATAAAAAATAATTTTTAAAAAAAATTAAGATCAAGACTGATCCAAACTTTATCTTTTTTTTATTAGATCCGACCAATTTGAAGCCCAAAAATCAGCCCAGAGGGCTTAATTTAGTTATACTAGCTTAAATAAATAAGAAGGGAGATCTTTCCCCCTCTCCACCTCAACCCAAGTGCCCTTCTCCCTTTTTCTTTCTTCTTTCGTTCTTTCTTCTTCCTGCTTCTTTTCTTCTATGTTTCCTAGGTTCACCCGAATGACCGAACCCATGCTCGCCGGTCACCGGGCCACCATCGGCACTTTCTTCGATCAGCCAACTAGCCACCGTCGACCGGCTTGTGCCGGCCGCCACTGCCTCCTCCTTTTTTCTCTCTCTCTCTCTCTCTCTCCCTCTTGCTTACCTTGCCGGCATGGAGGGGATTGGTGGTGTGTGGCGGATGCTGGGTGAGTTATGGGGCTAGCACGAGCCCCTCTTTAAGCTTGCGTGGTGTGCACACCACCTTTCCCCGCACGCGATTCATGCTGGGGCCTGATCATTCATTTTTTCTTTTTTCTTTCCATTAAATATGAGGGATTACAGCTCTGGTAATAATGATTTAGAGTAATTTTAGCTATGGTGGCAATATGTATGCTCTACCTTACCTCACCACCGCCACTTAGTTTCATGCCTTATAATTACATTCCAAGCTTTATTCAATTTTTTTCCTTACATAGTCAAAAAAAAAAAAATATAATACTAGAAGGATGTCTTCGATCCCTATTTCTAAGCACTTTTAAATGAAAGAGCCGTGATTACACTTACCTTGAGCGACGCATTCGGGATCGGATGGATGGATGGTAGGTGACCGGTTTATCCATGATGGTGAGGATCACCCTTATACACTCTGTCCTTACGTCTCTCCCTATATATCTTTTATCTAATGATGTGGTCCCTATTACGTGTCTTCAAAGGCTGAAGCGTTGCTTTAGGGACTTTCTGTGGGCTTCCATGCAGGACGGTCACGGTATTCATCTGCAGGCTTGGGATTCGATCTGTATGCCTCTGCGTGAAGGTGGTCTTGGTATCCAGTCTTTGCTTGCTAGGAGAGAGGCTCTGTTGGCCAGGCATACCTCGAGATTTATTCTTGATCCTCACTGCTTCTGGAGTTCCTTCATGCGTGCTAGATATGGTGTCTGGCCTCCTTTGGATGTTCTATCTACTCGGGGCATTCCTTCTTTTGGAAAGAGTGTGTCGTCATGCTCCGACTATATTAAACAATGTGTCCTGGATGATTGGTGACAAATCCTTGGTTGATGTTGCTCAGGACACTTGGATCTCGGATCTTCCCCTCTTCCGATGGCGTCATTCATCAACTCAGAAGTTTCGCCTGGCATGAGGGTTCGGGAGCTCATTACTCAGGACTCTTCTTCTTGGGATTCCCAGGCAGTGACTAGGTTATTTGGGGATGAGCTTTCTCGGTGGATTCTTTCCATCCCTATTATCCCGGGTCCCATCTAGGATACTAGGTTATGGCGTAGATCTTGTCTTCCTAGGGCCCCCACTTCAGATCTCATTGAGGAGTATAGATCCTAGCCTCAGGTTTTGAGGGATGCTATCTGGATTTGGAAGCTCCCCATTCACCCCAGGGTCCAGTTATTTTTATGGAAGATCATGTGGAACTGTCTCCCTTCTTGCTCCTTGCTTTCTAGAAGGGGTCTCCCTATTGAGGTGACTTGTCCGCTGTGTGGAGAGGAGGAGGAGACTATTGGCCACGCGATTCTTTCGTGCCATAGATGGAGTGGGATTTGGATGAGTATGGGGTATACATGTAGAGTTGATGGTTATGGTTCTCTATGCTCCCATTTCTTGATGATATTCGGAGAACCTCCCGTCAGCGGAGCATTCTTTGGGCTATCACTGCCTATCAGATCTGGCTGGCGCGGAACCAGATTATCTTTGCTGATGTGACTATCTCTCCTCTTAGATTAGAGCGGAAGATCAGATCTATGGTTGCTGAAAGTGCTTTTCTGTTCAAAGGCTTTGATTTTTGCTACCCTGGCCACTAGGGATCCCCTGCTGCTATGGCAGCGAACTGTCACATGATTTTTATATCTTGGGAGCCCCCCTCCAGGGTTTGTGAAAATCAACTTTGACGGGAGTGCTCGGGGAAGACTTGCTGGGTCTGCTTTTGTTATCCGGGGGTCTGATGGTGCTTTACTGTCGGCAGACGATTATGCTTCCTTAGATTCTTTGGTTCCTCTAGCTGAGCTTCATGCTGTGTGGGCTGGTATCTCCCATGCTGTTCGGAGACTTCATGCTCACAATCTCTTCATTGAAGGGGATTCTCTTACTGTCATCCGGTGGCTTCAGTCGGGTCACTGTGACCAGGTCCCGACCAACCCTCTCTTCAATGACATTCGAGCGGTTCTGCATGGCACTCACAGAGTCCACATCCGGCACATCTACCGGAAAGCTAATTTAGCAGCTGACTGGGTAGCGGCGGCTATGGCCCATCATGTGAGATTTTGGACTTGGAATCAGGATGACCCCTGTCCCTTAGCTTTTAAATAAATTTTGTATTCTGATAATTCTAGGCTGACTCACACAAGGTTAGTGTGATCGCCCGCTTGTACCAAAAAAAAATAATAATAAAAGAGCCGTTCATATATGTTTGACAATTTAATTAGAAGGAAGTCGTTTCTCATATCTATTTTCCTCAAGAATAAAATAAAATTTTATCCCACAAAATAGCTAATTTTATTAAAAAAAGGATAATTTATCTTAACAAAAATAAGTGTTTTTATTTTTAGCTTATTGGGCTACTATTTAGTTTTCTCTTTTTTATCTTTATCCTTCGCAATGACTATTTTTTTTAATGAGTTTATTTATCTTATTTAATTTATTATTTCATTCTTCATCAAATATAAAATAAATTAATTTTTATCGTATCATATCCTTTATCCCATCCTCTCTTTTTATTTATTTTATTATGTCCTGTGTACCAAATACAGAAGTGCTATGAAGGGCTCTTATCAAGGTCCTTTAATATATTGAGTTATAAATATATTGCTTATTATTTAAAGCCTTTTAAGGTGCAGACTCTTCAAAGCCCTTGTTCTCTTACTTCTTTATCCTTTAATATATTGCTTATTATTGGAGCTAAGGATCATGATTATGATTATCTTTATGGGCTAAGGAGTGCTCTAAGGTCGGAGAATTACGTTACTAATATTGTTGTTAGAAGATATTGGATTGTAAGGGGTTGAGATTTTGAAAGGAGATGGTGCGTATGAGCGATAATGGAAAGGTTCATGAATAAGTATTTGGAGATGGTAGTAGTCTTTGTGAGGGAATTGAAGGTGTTTAATGGATTTTACAATAGCTTGGTAAAGAAGAATGAGGAAAATAAGAGCTTAGCCTTGAAGACTTTGATAGAAGAGGAAAGACAAATGAGAGAAATTATTTATCTTATCCAAAGAACTTATAAGTGATTATGCATTTAAAAAGATCTGCTACTTATGTGTTATGGATGGTAGCAGTGAATCTTTTTGAAACATACTATAGGTCATAGTATAATTGTAACGCCCTAAGCATACTTTCTAGTTTAATTGGTCAGATTTATGTGGTCTTAAAAACTCGAATGCAAGTTAATTAATAGTAAGTAAATTTGAGTTATAAATACTAAAACATTTTTTTTTTCATCCTTTGTGGAACTATTTCTAGGATATTATAATAATTAAAAAATATAAGAAAGTATAGGATGGTTAAAGATTAACTAATTTGAATGTATTGAACTATAAATAGGACTACTTATTGGATCATCTTAATCTTCTAATTTATGACCATTTAATGCATAGGTATGTAATTTTTTATTTTTAAGTATATTTAATTTTTAAAATTATATTTATTGATATAAATTTTTTATTACACTCCATATAAGAGGAATTGACATTCCCTGCTAAGAGAAAAGTAGCCAAAACGATTGATTTTTCATGACGGTGGATTGGCATTCAGGCCAACTTCAGTAGTACAGTAGCCATGCTCTAATGTGGCTCCCATTTGGGTTCCCAATTACTGCATGGAGACTCTTTCTTTGGTCACAACTGCATTAACTGGTCATCCATATCAATTGTGAACTCCACTGACCAGTTGTTGGAGTAGAGGATTAAAGGCCCTTATTGAGCCTCCTTCCTAATTATCTCAATATTTTCACTGATTAATCTCTCATGGACCATTTGATTGAAGCATAATTGCAGCCACCTATGTCCTAAGCCATGTCTCAAGAATGATCTCCAATATCAAGATAGTGACACAAGGAGGATCAGAGTTTGATGTGGAAGATGAGCCAAAGAGCACACAGAGAATCATATTGGCTTAGGCTTAGCCCCCTCTTCACAGAATTAAGTGATGAGATTGTTCTACTAGCAGTCCACCTCAGAGTTTTCTATATGAAAAATAGGATTGAAGTTTGAAGAAGGGGAAGGAGGCATCGACCTCTAGTCTCAAGGTGACGACATCCATCAGGCCCAAAGCCATTGCATCCAAACATGCCAACAAAGTTCCATTGTTGCTTGAAAAATAGAAAATTTATGGAAATTTGCAATCCCCATCATGTAGTAGTGCACTTATATTTCTTTGTCGATGTTGTTTTTTGACCGAAAGAGGTAAAGCTAACTATCAAGACTTTGTCACTTTGGACTATCTAGGCAAATACTTTCAGAAAGATAAAATGAGAAAAGAAATTTGATTGTTGCCAACTGTGACACTTAAGAACAATTAGAAAATTACAAAAATAGTTCTTAGACAAGCTAGGACACAAGTAGAGTTTGTAATGTTATTTCCTCTTAATCAAGTCAATATACCAAATAATCAAAAAAAAATTCAGTGTATTATTATGCACCATCTTTTGATTCTTCTAATTAAACTTCCAGTAAACTCAAATTTCGACTAGTCCGGTGCTAACTCTTTGACATAATTCTTTTACGGGAATTTTTATGAAGATATTTCATTTGCTTCTCTTCTATGGAATTTTCATTTCAAATTTGTTCTACAAATGGATGACAAGCAGGCACAAATGCATGTACTTGCTATTTTTTCTCAACCCTTTCACCACCTGCGAGCTCAAGTTTAGGGAAGACTTGGGGGTTTGAGTGCGTCATGCTTACTGGAAGTCTAAGAGGACAGCTATCTAATGCCTAAAGGATGTGTTGGTAACAGCAAAGAGTAGGAAGGAAAAATAATGTGAGAGAATGAGTTGATAATTGAGAACCTTATGGCCAAATTAGTTGAAGAAATATACATTTGTGTACATGAGTTGGAGATCAAGGTATTCCATTAAAATTAAAAAAAATATAAAAATGCTATTAAGCTAGCTATGCTATATGTTAATAGAATGTTGGGTAATACTGAAATAACATGTAAATAAATTAAGTGTAATAGAAATGCATAGTAAAACTTAAAAGATAGAATTAGAAATAAACATATACGAGAAATGATAGGAGTAGCCCTAATTGAAGATAAAATGAGAGAAAACTAATTACGGTGGTTTAGATATATACAATGAAGACCTTTAGATGCTCCAGTTAGAAAGAATGATCTTTTAACAATTTATGGTAATGATAAATATAGAAGTAGATCTAAATTAATATGAATAAAAATAATTAAAAAAATAACTATTTATAATTTAAGCATCGACTTAGTTCTGAATAGAGCATAGTGGAGGAAGCAGATTCATGTGACCGACTCCATGTAGTTGGAAAAAGGCTTAGTTGAGTTGAGTTAAGCTTAAGATCTTTACATGGGAGCTGATATGGTGAAATATATTCATGTTAAGAATGTTAATTAAGGTGCCATTAAATCTACTGCAAAATTTTAGCTGTGGTTCAAATCTTTGGCCAAATCTGATAAATGTCGCTGATGCTTTCTTACAAGAACTATTGGTCCTTTGGAGCTAATCCTTTTTCCCTAAGAGAATCTTTAAATCTTCCAATTCAAACAGTATGTAAGCTTTTGATCTATATTATATTTTTTGGGAGAAAAGGTACCTTTTGATCTATTGTTTTCAAGGGATCGGAAAAGTTTTGGCCTCCAAGATAATAGAAGATTTTCCAACTTCTTTTAAGTCCACAAAATATATGGAATAATCCATATGCATGACATTTGTTGAGTGCCCAATCTTGGAATAGACTCTCTTTTACTGAGCTTTTCACTAGTCATATGCTGGATCTACACTGTTGGAATATGGGAACTCATGCTAGTTTGCTCTATAAGGTCGAAATATATATCGAGGCCCATCTTGCAATAAATTTGCAGCAAAAACGAGCGTAGAAACCTATTACATGTGATCAACTTCACCACCATTATATATGAACATAATGCTCTGTTTTATCATGGCAATGACTTGCACCCTGGAGGCTATGGATTGAAAGGAACCACAGTCTCTTCATTTCATTACCGTTGAGTAGTCTACTTCCCAGGCTGTGATGTCTAAAGCTGTCAGCCACTTTGGCTCATGGCATGCACTTGTACCCCACAAACCCCTAGCTGTCTTTGTAAACCAGTCTCCTATCCTTGCAAGGTTGCATTTGATCCTCCTTGCTCTTGTTAAGGGTGTTATTGTTCATTCGTTCCCTTAATGATGTAGGAGGTGCATGGCTCCTCCTTTCCTCCCCAAAAAAATAAAAAAAAAAAAAAAGAAAGAAAAAAGAACTTCATAATATCACGTATCATCAATACATCACTGTGCCACATTATTAGATTGGTAGGCAACATTCTTGCATTCATTCACAAATTTTCCCTACAGGTAGCTGGCAAATGGAATATTACAGAATTGATTTTTCTTTTGTATTTACTGCTTTGACATGGAACCAAATTGTCTCTGTCTTATATTACAAATATTTTCACCATTTATGTTCAGATCAGTTTGGTTTTGGAATCATTAGGCTTGAGCTAATTCTAATCAATGATATATATATAGGCATACATTTATGCATACATAAATATGCACACAAGTTGGAGCAGCTGGGCTGTATGAATTAGAAATACGTCAAATTAATGTTTCAACCGCTTGCATATATATTCATTAGGGATGAACACTTGTGTACAGATCATGTCAAATATATAGCATTAGGAGATATGATAATTATTAGTCTTAGTCCTAATTAATTTCTTCTGTTCAGTTCAATCTCAAACGAAATCAACAAATCAAAACCGCATATCATCATCACAAGCAGCAAGATGGAGAAAGAGAAACAAGTAGAGGTTCTGTGAAACAAGGCACTGTCAGTGTCTTTTCTACGACCCATGAGCTTCATCAGTCTCTTTTTCTTTCTCTCTCTCTCTCTCTCTCTCTCTGTCCCTGCTGACTTATTTCCTTATGGGAAAAGGAAAGACCCACTGCATCCATATATGCATGCATCCATCCATCCAAGAACTCAATATATATAATATAATATTAATCTTATAGCTCACCTACCCTTTGCTTCTGCATCAATTATCCCTTCATTGCCTGCAAGCATCAATACTTATCCCTTCTTGTCAGGGGTGTGCACTCAAATCCCAACGCCTTGCCTATCTTCTCCTGAACGTAGTTCGCCACCTCACGGCTACTGCACTCCTTCCCATCGATGGAACCAGTGGGCACCTTCTCCATGAACTCCAGCACATACCATGGGAATGGATTCAAGGTGAAATAGAGCGGATCCAAACCTTTGAAGCCGCTCGCGGTGGTGCCGTAGAACATGTCGACGTGCACCTGCAAAGCGACCGGCACCACCTCGTGGCTTACCTCGGCGAACAGGGGGCTGAAGCGGAGGAGGTGAGGCTCGCGGCACGTAGTCCCCTCGGGGCACACCACAAGGTCTCCTTCTCTGAGGACCGACTCCATCGTCACCTTGTCGGCCTCCCGGTTGCGCGACAGCCGGATGGTTTTGATGGGAGAGAGCAACTCCGAGACGCGGCTGATGCTGTAGGTGGTGGCGGTGACATGGCGTTGGAGGGTGCCGGAGATGTAGAGTGGGTCCAAGAGGGTGCGGTGGTTGCAGACGTAGAGCTGGCCGTGGGTCGAGTACTTTCGGGAGTAGTTGCCGGCTTTGGAGGGGAGGGGGTGGCGACGCGGCAGTGGATGCCCAAGAAGGCGAGGATGGGGGCGGAGATGACGAAGGGGAGGTAGACGAAGACGAAGGTTCGGGAGACGGCGATGGGGATGGCTAGTGGAAGCCATAGGAACATGGAGAGCGTGGAGGTTGGGGTTGGCCTGAAGGCCACCCGGCCATCATGGAAGATGAGTGGCTTGGGGTACGCTGATCTTGGCAGGCGATGCCACCTTCTCTTCTCTGATTCACTAACCAAGTATAGTTCCTGCAAGGAAATTAAGGAGGCAGCGAAAAAAAAAAAAAAAAAAAGGTCAATAATATATATAATTAATTAGCTAATTGACTACAAGGTATGGTTCATCAGTGTCTGTCTAATATTTACAAGGTTTTACCACGTTAAGGTGTGATTGGTAATTTTAAGGAAAGATGGTAACTATTATTGTAAATAGCATATCACTGATAATAAGATCAGTAGTAATTGCTAAGTTTGATCGATATATCATGAAATAAAAAATCACCATAAATGCAATTAATATCAATAATATGCTTAAAAACTTATTTACATATATATTATATTGTATTATATAATATAAAAGAGAAATCTTCAAATTTTAAAAATAAAGTTACCAAATATTTTGATGCATGTCACTATGATGATATAATAATTCTAACTTTTTGAGTTGGATTAGAATTAGAATCACTGCTTTAAAACAATGGTTTTAATTCATAGTGATTATAAATTATTAAAATAGAGATACTAAATAAGGTGATTTTATTATCATTCAAAATTATTATTAATATTCCAAAGGTCAATAATCTATATCAAACACTACCCAAAGATAAGGTTACTTGATTCTTCAAAAAAAAATGGATGATAACTACTTTTTTTTCCCTTGGATTATTAGTTTGTTATTGAATTTCTTTGAAATCTTTTAGTTTTCGTTTCTCAAACCAATCATAACTTAATCCTCTATTCTATAAATATATTTAATTTTTTAATAAATAAAAAAATAATTCATGTTGTTTACATAAGTTTTCTTTAATCTTTAGGGTATATTGGATATAGGATCAAAAGAGAGTGAAAAGTTACTTCCATGTAACTCTTCACTTTCATTGAGTGCATTTAATATAGAGCTAACTTTTCTTTTCTTTTCTTTTTTTTAAAGGGGGATAAGTCTTCTTACTCCTAACTTGGTGACTTATGAAGGTAGGTTAACCAGGGTTAAAGTAAAATAATTCAAGATAAAAGAGCTAAAATATTGAAATTAATAAAATATTAAATAATCCCTTTATTTTTACAACCAATAATAATTGCATTCTTAAATTTTTAACCATCTTCATTTTTTTTAAAAAAAATCCTCATATTAAAGGAGAGTGGAGACCTTTTCTTTAAAAAAAAAAGAAAACAAGTTATATTAATATTAAAAATTTTAGCGCAGGGTCATTAATGGGACAACAGGGATAACTCTATCCATTTACAAGCGCTATGAGTTGCAATATGAGCTGTCCTTTCATGAGAAAGTAGTTGGCTGAGAAAGAGCGACAAATGTGTAAAAATTCCACACGACGGTCACCATCTTGGATCTCTAAGTCTGTCGCTAAGGTTGGGTTCGTTGAAACAAGCTTGTCGACGACTGTATGCGACTGTGGAAACAATAAGTCTGTGGCCGTGAACTGGAAGCCGACAGCCTTGGAAAAGGACAAGCTAGGCAAGGGGCCCCGGTAGGCTGGCTTTGGGCAATAATTTTAAAATTGTTTGGAAATTGGCATGCTTTCTGTCATGCATGTAATTTTTAATATTTTCAATCATGCATATATTTCTTTAAAAAATTTCTTACTTGGTAGCAACGCACATGCATTATATTTGCTAGCTCAATTGATTTGTTAACGGGTTGAAGCTGACTTAAAAATTTAAGTAAAAATTTCAGTAAAAATAAGTAAAAAAATATATGACATATACTTGTATTGATTCTGACACTATTTGTAGTGCTACAAGTTCATATGCTTTAATTAATTTAATGAATCAAAGTATATAATTCAAAAACTCAAGTGAAAACTAATGAACAAGCAATGAACTTTGTGTTATAAGCATATGATTTTTTTTTTTTTATTCAACGAGATTAAATTTTAAAAAAACGATAATATCTGATAGCTTTACCATCCTTTTAAGACCTATGTCTGTGTTAGAAATCTCAGCAAGGAACAGCCTACTGGTTGCACTCTTCATCTCTTCAGAGATGATTAATTATTGGTGTTTTTTGGTTGGACTATTATTTTGGTTTCTCTAAAATGATTAGTGAAATATCTGCTATGCTACATACATACAACATACACAGACAAAGATGAGAGAGAGAGAGAGAGAGACCTTGCAAGGGGAGAAGACTCGGTGATGTAGAGAGTTGAGGTAGCTTCCAAAACCAACAACGCATGCTTTCATCTCTCCCTCTCCTCCAAATAACTCCTTTGAAGCCATGTCCTCCCATGCATTAGTCTCCTTCTCCATCAACCCAGTGTAATAGCCACCAAGCTCCTTCAACTCCCTCCCCAAGACCACCTCCACCTCCAAATACTCCTTCAAGAACCCTTGCACCATCACCCTCGGCATACTACTGACACACACCCTCTTCCCTCCCCTCCTCAAGACCTCAAAGCCTTCCAACCCCACATCCTCTAAGAACAACTTTGGCAACACAGTGCTCCCCACCCTAAAACCATCCTTCCTCAGCCCACAAAAGGCCACCATGACCATGACTCTAAGCCCCACCTCATGGCTAACAAGACAGACCAAAGGGTACAGAACCAAGAGTAGAAGACCCCTCAGTAACCCCCCTCCTTCCAAGGCCACAAGCATGAAGTATGGGAAGGTGGAGGAAGACCTCAAAAGCCCTCCTTCCACATCACACACTAGAACCTGGCTGGAGAGCCTCTCTTGTGATGGGTACCTGGATGACTTTCCTTGGGTTGCATGGGCACTTCTAAGTCTCCTCAGGAGGTAGCGGTATAAGAGAAGCAAGGTCTTGGAGAGGGCCTTGAGGGTCATCTCTCTCAGTTAATTCTACGAGGAGCCAAGAGCATATAACGGTGTATATAAGAGGATTTGATAGAAGAAACACTACTTAAGTCTACGACAATATTACAATGGTGGTGATGCATGGCTAGCTGCAAGACCTCAGCCCATTTTAAATTATCCTTGATCAAGGATGATGGAACACACCCAACCTAGCTATTTATTAATGGTCAATGATGCAGTGGGGGACACCAGAAGGCTCTGGAGAAGGGAGGGACACGCCATTCATCTGGTGGACCCTTTTTAACAGCTCATGAGCTCATGGGTGAACTCATGGGTACGTGTGGCTACGCCCACAACCACATCTATGTATGTCCCTTGGGCACAAACCAACCACTCAATAGCTGAGTTGGCCTCAAGAATGCAGGACTACTTGATGGAGATTTATGTGTTCAATTATCTGTGAGCTTGGTTGCACAAAAGTTGATCACACTGGAGTCCAGAAGGAATCACATGGACGCAGTTGATACTGTCTTTAATCTTTCACCAGAAGATGCTCCGGCTATGAATGTTGAGTAACTCCGGGTGGGAGTGGATGTTACTCGGATGGGTTGTTCCAAGGGACCACCGAGAGGTAGACCGTGCAAGTCATTTAAATTGAACTTTATTATTATTATCATTATTTGGAATTTGTCCAAATATTCTTTGAGTTGGGCCATAATAATACTAGTTTTAACTTCCCCATTAGTAAATAAATGATGCAATATCTTTTGTATATCTATCAATCCATCCCTCTTTGTTTAAACAAATTTTATATTATATCAAAGAAATTATCAAAAAATCATGTACAAATGCTATTATTTGAAAAAAAAAAAAGATAAGATATTGTTTGATTATTATTTTTCTTGTGTTTCATTTACAAATGAGTAAAAACTTATATGAACATTGGTGAGATACAACTTGACAAAAGTTTTTATAAATTCTTGCTTCTATTTTGACTTGCTTTTTAAGAATTATATTGCTTATTTTTAATGTCTAAAAAATTTTAATTATAATTTTATAAGAATAAAAAAAAAAGATTCTACTGCAACAACTGTAAGGTTATGTATTTCTTTCAACTTTGGCTTTTGAAAAAAAGGCCTTATAATATTTATTTACTTCTAGTTTCATAGTTCTCATGGCTTTCTGTCTTGTAAAATATGACAAAGACTATACATTATGAGTGCAAGGAGGAATTATAAATACGGATAAATTATATAACATTTTGCATGAGATTTCTTTGCGTCCATGGATACCTACAAGCTGTTGTTGCTCTGTTTTCTTGTTGGGTTGCCACTATTTGTGGTCCATTTGTCAGACTTTTAATTCCTTGGTCCCCTTTGCTCACCAAAGACAACACCCTCATAAGAGAGACAACGTGGCGCAATTGCTTGTGTTTCTGGTTCCAGGAATAAATGATCACAAAGCTATGTGTCATGGAACTTTGATGTGTTTATAGTGACAAACATTCAATGAATCTACTGTTTCCTTGTGAAAGCAATAAAAGCCCATCATTTTATTAGAGGTCCATCTAGTTCATGAGACAAGGAAGTTCAGCGATGGTTCTCCTACCTCTTAAAGGCTGATTTGGGTGATAATGATTTTTGTTTTTTTTTTAATTCCATGCTTTAAAAAGATTTGACTTGATGATATATTTTTTTTCAGAGGAACTGATGAAATCTAATGTAATGTGTTTAGAAAATTCTAATAAGAATTTGCTCCTCCAACATAAGAGTACTGAAAATCAGAAAGATATGAAGTCATTTTACTATGAGAAGAACATATTATTGTTACCATATAACATGTTAACATGTCAGACGGATTTGAAGATGATTGGTTGATGATGATTTATGACAAGGCAAGATTTCTAATGCGGATAGATTATACTCAATTACTTTTCATCACTTTCCAGTGCAACTCTCGTAATAAAACACCTCCTACAGTCTAAAGCCTTTCCATAATTTTACACCAATAACTTTATGTGGGCTAGCACACCTCAATCTAAGCCTTGGCACCGTTAGTTGATCAACCCTGTCAATTGGTTTTTTTTTTTTTTTTGGGTTTAAAAAAAAGATAATTAACTTTAGTTATTTCACCATCAATTTGTTAGCTAAATTTAAAATAGCAAAATGATTGTGCTCAACATTTGTCGGCAGCACGTATAGTTAGTAACCGATTTGATGTGGTACCAAACAATATGAACCATGATGAATTAGCACCGCAAAACAGAAAGAGGATGAGAGAAAGGCCACCGAAGATAAAGGAGATGAACTTGATTGGTAAAAGAGAAGCCTTAAAAGAAAAAAAAGATAGAAAATGGTACAAAAACTTATCCAACAACCTATTTTCTTTCGTATAATGATTGAATGGATACTAAGCAACAACGACTCATGATGACTGATAGATAACTGATGGATAGCAACCATAAGGGTCAATGGATGATGGTGACGAAGAAAGAAGCTAAGATCATGAAATTATGAAACCGGATGAAGCAAAAATAATTCGCATTTATTTCATTTAAACAAGTCAAATTTGAATCCATCGATATAATGCAACCCAATAATATCAAACCAAATTGAACCATCAAACCATATATCTGACCCATTCGATCCAAACCAGTCCGTTTATCATGGTACAGCAAACTTCTAGTTGTGCTCAAAGAAACTCTCTTCCTCTATTTCTGCTATATCCACAATCCCTTGGCCTTTTTAAACTCATGACCAATGTAGAATAGATTCTTAAAAACTTTCTTTTTTTTCTTATTCTCCAACTAACATCTCTGAGAACTTATCCAACCTTTTTGCTAATATTATATCCATCAGCAGATTCTAAAACAGGCATAGAGAAGCAAGGACATATATAGAAAGCTTTAGTGGGCATGTCAGAACTTTTGTCAAAATTTGCAGTCCTAGATATGGGACCCATGCAGAACTGGGGTAGGTAGTCTTGTCCTAGCTAAATTGGCCTAGACCACTTGAGCTTAGCCAAGAAGGGAAGAATAGGAGGAAACAAAGACTGAGTAGCCATTACTTATTGAATACCCTAATGGATGACAATCTTTTACTCTTTGAAAAAAAGAAAAAAAAAGGAGACAGGAAGACTGACACCAAGCTGCCAGCCAATGGAAGAAAGGAATAAAAAAGAAACGCAACATGAAGGCATTAAAACTTATGCTGTGCGAGACTAGCCCTACATCCACAAGAAACAATGATGGAGGAAACCAAGACCGAGTAGCCATTACTCATTGAATACCCTGATGGATGACTATCTTTTACTCTTTGAAAAAAAAAAAAAAAAAGAGACAGGAAGATTGATACCAAGCTGCCAGCCAATAGAAACAGAAGGAATAAAAAATAAGTGCAACATGAAGACATCAAAACTTATGCTGTGTGAGACTAGTCCTACATCCACAAGAAGCAATGATAGAAACCTACCTATTAAGGGTGTGTTTGAAATAGAAAATAAGGAAGGATATCCAGAAGATAACCCTCTTTATTCCCAAAAGTTATAACTACGAAGGATAGCTGGAAAAAAAGTTAGCCAGAGGATAACTCATGGTTAAACTTATTTCCTAGGAACTGAAGGAATAGTTATTTTTTTTCTGAACTTCCTTATTATAAAAAGCTGGTTATTTCCTCAGCTATTCTCTGAATAAACTATATCCCGTACACTTATCCGGGAATAGCTATTTTTCTACCAAACACTACCTAAGAGAAATGAATGTAGAATTATATTGGCAGATTTCCTTAATCATAAGGTCTCTCAGAAGCTCAATCTGACAACCATAAATCCACATCGTTCAGGTCCAAGTCAACAATTTCCATAGTTTTAAATGGGTTTTGGTTCTTAATATATACACACACGCATCAGACATCCATATAAAAATACTTTCATCAGCTGAATCTAGAAAGCCAAAGACTGAAGAAGAGGCCTTATTCTTTGTCAACGTCTTAATACAAGACACCATCTTAACAGTACTTGAACTCCCAACTGACTAGTAATTTAGGTATGACACCATAAATTAGACAATGAAAGACACCTACCTTGTAATGAAAAAAAAAAAAAAAAAAAAAGTGTGGGTTTAGTTATTAATCACTGCTTTCTACCAGTCTTGTTCATGTAACAGAGAACCCATAGAAAAAATCTGAACCTGCGCATGGCTACATCCTTGAATCTATTCAATCTCTCTACTATCAAAACTCAAAGCTCCTAGTTGTGAACATGCATGTTTACACTTCTGTTTTTTTTGACTCGATTCCAGTATATTATCAATTCTACTCTTTGTTCTCCTCTCTTGAATACCACCAGACTTGCCAAGTGCTATTATTGTTCATGTTTATCATGCATGTTAGCTTGATGTGAAAGCAATCTCACGTATGAAAGCCATTGCTAACCCTTCAGACTACCTACCCAACTAAAGACATGATGCTGACCAACCAAATATATGGCTTGCCAATTGCCATGGCTTTCTAATGTATGGACACAATCCAAATTACCGCTGTTGGACAGGACAACCATGACTGGGTAACTGACTGACAAGTTTTCTTGTTGAAGGGTTTCTATCTTGATTACATTCACACAGGGATGTGGATGGCCATTGGATCGTTCAAGAACGAGGTGCAATATAGCTTACATATACCATTGGATTGTTCAAGAACAAGGTGCAATATAGCTTACATATATTCCCATCCACAGTAGGCAAACATCTCAAGGAAGAGATGAAGACTGATGTTATAATTCTATAGAAAATGTTGATCAGAAGATAATATAATTTGACAGAGCGTTGCCTCACTCTCTGCTGGCTCAATTAGCACATATCTATTAGAAATTTATATATATATTTTTTGCAACTTTTTGCTCCATGTTGGAATTCTAAATGCAAAATAATTGTGCACTTGAATTTTTATAGAATAATCCAAGGACAACCAAACGCAATGTTTTATGTTTTAAACTAATTGGGAGAAGTGTGAATTTTCAAACAATGTGGCTAAAATAACAGTGGTAGCATTGTTCGACATAGGATCTGCATGTCGGTGAACAAACTTTGATTCTCACAACATCCACTGCTTTAAGTGATATAAATGCTGATGAAATGTTGGTGAAGAATGTCTAAAAGAGAAAAAAAGAAAAAGAAAAAAAAAGAAAGAAAGAAGAAGAATGCCAGAAGATGATGGTGTGAAAAGACTACACGCATCCAAGATTGGTCAATAAGTGGGGTACTGAACAACCAAGCCTCTACCCACCTATTTAAGGTTGATAGATAATGATTCGGCAACATCAAACACATGATCACCTTGATGATTTTCACTAGTTAAGCAGGATTTTGATATCATGGTCCTTTTTGCTTTGACACCAGCATTCTCTTAGGGGATGTTTGGTAGGAGGTAATCTATCCAAATTACCGATAATTTAAAAGGGACCCACTAGATAACTGCATTTAGTACGTGTTTTGAATAGGAATCTATCTTGCAGTGGTAATCTTGATTATCTCAAGGGGAGGTGGCTATCCATATTACCGAATATATTATAATCTAATAATTTTTTTAACAAAATTGCCTGTTTTTTTGTAAAAACAAAATTATTCCTTTTACCAAACAAAATCTTTCCTTCTTTGTCTCTCTTTTCTCATATCTCGCCTTCGTTATCTCTTATCTCATATCTCCAAACAAAAATAAACCGCAATATTATCGTCCATAGAAAAAATATATCGAAGAAAAGTTAAATTGAAAAAATAAAAAAAATAAAAATATTTTAACTACTATTTAAAATTTATGAAAAAATTATATGAATAAAAAATAAAAAATAATTAAAAATCAAATTAATTAAATTTTATTTTTATTTATTTAAATTAATTTAAAATTTTATTTAGAAATATTAAAAATTAAAAATTAAAATAATAAAAATAATCAATTTTAATTAATTCAATATTAAAAATAAAATTAAAAATAATAAAAACCTTATTTTTAAAAAATTAATTTAAAATATTAAAAAATAAAAATAAAAAAATATTTTATAAATTTAAATTTTAATTAATTTAATTAATTACATTTAATATTTAAAAAAATAAAAAAATTTTTTTCTAAATTAATTTTTAAAAATAAATTAAATATATTTAAAAATATATTTAAATAAATTTTTACAATAAATTGA
>UESW01004884.1:288097-381644 GCA_900491605.1 Calamus simplicifolius | reverse complement strand
CCTGAGCCTTTTCATTGTCCACATGTTCAGATTAATATTTGCCACTTCGAAAACAAAAACAAAAAGTGGACGCTCCCAAGGCTTGTAAACCTGTCACAAGTGCTGGAATATCACACGGTATATGGTGGCAAGTGTCGGATTGAATTAGTGTTGGGCCAAGCGAAGCTGCCTACAAATAGTGCAAATCATGCAGAACCTATGCTTACCTATCCTGTGGATCAAAGTGCACTAACCTGTTTAATTTCAACCCACCCTCCATGCTAATATTTACCTTGCCAATTTCTTCTACTTTTATAGTTTATGTCAATCACCTTTTTGTTAATGCAAAACATTAGTGTTTTATTTAAGCAAATCTGTATTCTCTCTCTCTCTCTCTCAGAGCAATAGCAAGCACCATCATTCCATTAAAGGAGATAATGAGAATGCAAAATGACAATAATGATACTTATAATATTTTCTTCTCGCACATTAGTTCATATTTACTAGGTCATGGCTTGTGAGAGCAAGATGTCTTGTTCACTGTTTAAGTGGGCCTCTAAGCTGGCCTTGGAAGAGTACACATACCCACCCTCTTAATATCTCTTCTTATGAGTATGACTTTTCAAACAAAAGGACAATTCCTTAATCAAAGAAAAAGATGTTGATAGGGAACATACTGGTAGATATAAATTTCTCATCTCCAGTCCATACGAAACACTGAACTTTGAGGTCCAAAATTTAATGAGTACATAGTGATTGATGGTCAGTGGTATCCCTAATGACATGTACTGCCTAGCAAACAGATCAAGTATGAGTTGGATCTTACTACAGTTGTCATACCTCTTGCTTAGCAAACAGAATCCCTAGTCTGGAGTGGTCCATGTAAGTGACCTAGGTAACTATAATAGAGGCTTCCTCTTTTCTTTAAAAATAAGTAAATAAATAAAGAGGTAGATATATAGACACATCAGACCAGCCAATAGACCTAGTTGACCTTATCGTATCTAGTGATACTAGTTATATACCACCACACAAACAAATTAAAGATCTAAAACAAATAGCCATGCTAGTTTTTGTACAAAGGCTTTTTTAGCTGCAGGTAGGTCCACATTAGTCTGGCTGTACTTGTATGGTATGTTACCAGATGCTAACCAGGCTTGGATTGAACAGACTGCAGCTCTAGCACTCATCACTTCAGCTGAATGAGTGCTGCTTCTTCCCAGCATTGTTTCTTATGTTGATTGATATAGTACTAGACAAGTGCTAGCAACCAATGGAACATGAACTACTGAATGGAGGTAAGTAGTTCTCCTTAAAAAAATACTTATATAGGAGTGTTTTTCATAAAGGTTTTTTTTTTTTTTCATCAACTGCCAAATACACCCTACGATAAGAGATTTGTTAGCTATTTGAATGGATTTATATGGATGGACAATTAAAATGAAAGATACCTCTCCATCCCTGATTTCCGTTCAATCCTTTCTCTTCCCCAGGTTGTGAAACAGTTTATACTTTAGCCTTTAAACTTCCTATTGGTTATCTGCTCATGTGCATATACATGCTGTTAAGATAAAGTAGAAAGATGCTCACATGTAAAGGTTTACAAAGCAGGGGATAGCACTTCCTCCCTTTGTGCCACTTGAATTTTTTTATGCTAAGCCTAACTATTTCAAGGAAAGAAGCCATTATTTATGCCTAACCTTTTTTTATTTTTCAGTAAAAAAACACCTTTCAGTTGAAATTATTTCAGCAATTGTAGCCAAACAGAAAATAGGAATTACTTGCAAAATAACTATGCGAATAGGCATGACGACAGTTGTTTTACTTTTTCCGATTCCTTAAGTTGTGTTTGGTTCAAGAATTTGAAAAAAAAAAAAAATGCAGAACAGCCAGGTTAAAGGAATATAGTGGGGAAAAAAAAGATTGATTAATCTATTCCACTTTTTCATATAATTAAATTCTCTCTGGGCAAATGGGATCAATGTGTGAGGAGGAGAAAAGAATTATTTCTTGTTAAGAATATTCTCACTAGAATATCTTATAAGATTCTCAAGATATTTCATGATATTCTCAGAATAATATTTGATGAGATTCTTAAGATATTTGATATGATTCTTAAAAATATTTTCAGAATATTTTGTGTATCTGTATGATTCTCAAATTCTCTAAAATCTCTATAATTATGTAATGAATCAGCCCTAGTTCTGTATAAATAGTTGGCTTAAGTATAAAAAAGATCAATCAATACAATACATATTCATTTTACTCTCTCTCTCTTTTCCAATAATTCTTCAATGGTATTAGAGCCACTTCTTATGGCCTAAGAAAATTTTAGATTTGTTTTTAATAGCTTTGTCAAGCATAGCTACCACCCTCAAGGCTTCTATTAAGTCTACCTTCAGTTTAGATTCTTCTTATTCTCTAATCAAGTACAAAGAATAGGACCTAAAAGACAAAAAAGCATTCATATATATATTTATAATGTTTATATATTAACAGATCATTAGATAATGTCATCACTTCCAGAAAATATACAATTACTGTAACTTGGGTCCGTAGTCGTGATGATGGCAACTTGATTGAAGTAGCACATTCCTAAAGCCATCCCCATCATGCGATAATACATGTTAAATGCATATGAAACATGCACTTCCATCATGTCAGGATCATAATATGGTTGCCCCTACATCAACATAGAGCAATCCACCATCCTTGGCCTACACGCTCAGTTGAGCACCGCCTATAGCATCTTCGCATCTGAACTCAAGGATGACAGCAGAGAAGTTGGTGACACTAAGAAAACCCATGGCAAAATGAGCAGCGTTGAAGACGTTGGTACAGTGAAGAAAAGTGTTGGCAACAGCCTTCTTGTTCAATGACAACAGGCTGAATAGTGCGTGGTCTACAGGGATGGCATCATTACATTGCATGTAGTCGCAGTAGGGGCAGATGTTGAGCACGTGGTAGGAGCCATTGGACTAAAGGAACTTAAGCATGGGGCCAATGACCGGCTCTAACGAGTGCTTCAAGAAGGCTTAGGAGGGTGGGAAGGAGTCTAGGATGATGCAGTGGGGTTGGAGACTTTGATCTGGCAATCAAGGTTGACGATGATAAGGGCGGAGTGGATGCAATGAAGGGTGGGGATCCGAGGGGCCGACATTGGTGAGACAATGAGGACCTCAGATCTGATGGTGACAATGGTGGTGAAGAGGTCCAGGATCCAGGGGACAATGTTGTAAATGACCCAGTTGGCAACTGTGGTATTAGACTAAATGATGTTGCAGATGACCTAGTTGGCAACCATGGTATTATTTATCGATCTATAAGGTCAGCACAAATGGCTATTCATGCAAGGCTGGAATTGGGCTCGACTATTCATAAGGTTTGAGCTAATTTAAGTCGATCTAGGCTCTAATTCCGTTACCAAGCCTCAACCCCGAAAAAAGCCCCCAGCATTAGCCCTTAATCAGATCCTAATCTGACCCGAACCCAACTTCAAAACCTTAAAATATAGTGGGCCTTTTAAATTTTATACCGATTTTTTTGTCAATTATGCAAGAATAATCAACAAATTTTCTCGAGTGATTGGGTGCAATTATATTAAATATTACTTGTTTTTGCACAAACCCTTAAAAACTGAAAATTAACTCTAACAGCCCAGTTTTGGCTCAAATAAGTTGTTGGACCGCCATATTAGGTTTCAGGTTGAGCCTAAGCCTAGGCTCAGGTTGGGCTCAGGCCTGGATTTTGACAAAAACTTTAGGACCTAAACTCGATCCAAGGATTAAAAAAAAAAAACAAAAATCAGGTTGAGCTCGAGTTGGGGCATAGCCCGACCCGACCCAACCCACTTCCAACCCTATATTCATGGGACACATCTTAGGCATTTACTAATGCTTACCTTTTAACTACTTTTTTTTTTTCTGTGCTATCATCATCAATATGAGCTTGCTACATTTTTTCTACGCATGCAAAATTTTTGTTAAAAACATGTCTTCACACTCCACTTGCTTGTATTGCTTTTATGAAGTGTTCTTCTACTGCTTCTGATTCATTCTCTCAATGAATTGATGGATCAGACCCCTATCTTTCCATTCTTTTTAAAAAAAAATAATTAAAAAAAAACTCCATTCTTTCTTCACCATAAGCTTTGGTGGGAAATCTTGTCTGAAAGTTGGCAATTTTCAGCTGAAGGAAAAAGCTTTTCATTGCAATAAAGATCAAAGAGAAATCAAGAAACAACACAAAGGAGAGTAAAATATTGGCATTGTAGTTCAAATATGCCGAAAAAACTTTTGGGTTAAGTTAGGTTCTTTGAGTTCCTAGATGGGAGCCCATGATTATGTACTTAAATTCTTGTTGAAATTTACTTCTAGCTCTATGGACACAAGCCTCTTAATGTAACAATAAACATATCTCCGGGCGCAACCTGTTGCGAACTTGGGTTGCTACAAAAGAAAGGGAAGAAAGGGGCATTGAGTACATCTTGTCAAAACATGATACCTTGTATTATTGCTTCTGAAGAAAGATAGGTCAATCCTTTTCACTCTCCCAAATCCTGCTCAAGCTACAAATCTGCCTGCTTCTCCATGGACATCCAGCCAAAATACTTGCTCTACAATGCTGCAATAAGAACAAACTGAGATAAATAAAAAAGTTCAATCTCTGATGTTAACAGGAGAATGTTGATGCAGGGAAAAAAAAACTTAGTTCAAGCACTCATGGCTGTACCAAGTGGAAAGAAGAAATGGAAATCAGACATGATAGAACAAGAGTGATAATGCAAGCACAAAAATTTTCTCGTTTTACGAGGATGAATTAGTATTTAATCACCAATAAAAAGTGTTTTTTTCTCTTTTTTGTATTTAAGGCAGCACAAGGCAATACCATAATCATCTCATAACAGATTCATATTTTTTGCAAATGATAAGGATTAGAAGATTATGTATGGTAATAGTAAAGACACTCTTAATCAAAGAAAAATGTAGGGCACTTGGGAGAAGCTGATCTAGTGAACCAACAAAGCCACTTAGGAAGGTCTGATGAAACTAAACTGAGAATGATCCCCTCCCAACAAATAATGATGATTAAGGAGGATCTTGAAAGGTTAAACTGGACTGTCTCTGAAAAACACCGTTAAAAACACTTATGATTTTGCAACTGGGCAACTCACTCAGCTGGAGCTAAAATATAGGAGGAAAAAGAAAAATCATAGAATTTTCAATTCTCATTTAGACCCGTTTCACACCCACCATCATTCATTTGCTGAAATTGACCGATGACATTGTGTTTATAAAGAACTAACATGATTTCCATTGTTCTGCTAGATTCCTTTCCAAAAGGATGTCTCAATGAGCGGCCTGCAATCTTCAATACTGCAGACGAAGTATCAATAACAAATTATCAAACTTCATGCATTTGTATTGAACATATACCTTAAAAACTAATGGGAGGCTTCCCGAATTGAACTCATGAAGTCTCCATAATAACTTATGAAAATTTCTTGATGAGTAACAGGTGTTTTCCTAGACCCTACACAGTTTTTTTCCAATTGGACATCTCAATGAACGGCTTATAACAACAAGAATAGTAAAAAATTTCCTTTCTTTCCTCTTTCAGGGAAAAAGCGGGAACAGAACAATAAAGCTTTTTGTAATTTATATGAACTCCACGGTTTTCTACAGCAAATATAACTTAGCAATCAATGGGTGCTTTCCTGAACCTTGAAATAGATGCAGTAATTCAAAAACCATAAAATTTTATACCGGATATGATAGAAGATTATCTAGGATAGAATCCTTAATGTAAAACAAGACATAATCATAAACCCAAGGTTCTAAATTTCATGAGATGGAGACATCCTAATTTTTTCATGGAATGTGATGCACTAGTGTTCCAGCCCATTTTAACACTTGAGATGGGGAACATCCCAAGACACATCAATTGGGACTTGGGACGATAATGGGATAATTCCATCTTGATATTTAGGACGGAAACCATCTCAACATCCCACTAAGCATCCTGCTAGGATTTAAACTCATGCCTAGACCTTTGTATACCAACCTAAAAATAACATAAAAAAGACCAAATAAACTAAAAGGAATTTGTTATTGCTTGGACACTCTAGCTAGATTAATAATGTGAAAGACATCATTCCAATTGAAAAATAAAATGTGCTGATTTTTTTTGTCAGATAAAATTACTTGTTGCAAACATCCTTAAATCTGAGGGGAAAAAGTCCAAAAGATCAATCCTTCAGCTATAAGGTGAAGCCTTTTATGTTTTAAATGCAATTGTGCTTTTCAAAAGGAAAAATGTTTCAGCATTTTATCCACAACAGTGGAAGCAAAACTGCAGTGTCTTAGCCTAAAACGTGATGACCAATTGATACTTGTTTCATTCCCTTCCTATTCAATATTTTGCAACCTTTTATATATTTGACTACAGACATTACAAAAAGTAAGCATGTTAGAATCTTCAAGGATATCAGGAATCCCAATTGGGACCCACCATTATTTCGGAGAGAGAAAGAGAGAGGGAGAGTGAAGGAAAAAAAATCATAAAGATGTTGAATGTTTAGTTACATCCATCTACAGATTAACATAGTCTACAAGAATTTAGTACTACAGCCAACAAAATACAAAGAAAGCCTTTCATCAATGCATGTTCCCAAAAATGGATTCCTGTTAAAGTCCGTGAACATCTATAGATAAAAGTATAATAGGTGAAGAAATGGAAGAGCCTGATACCACACGGGAGGGGCTATCTTCAGAGAAAGCAGTCAAGAATATTGATTTAAATCATAAGTATACTTTATTGCCTTCCAATGTCCTTGTGGACAGAACAACTACAAATATATGAAAAAATATACAATTACATAATATTCACTAACTCTAAAAAGCTCTTATTTTGTGAAAAGAAAGAATGTAGCTACAGATGCCAAGAAATAATAACAGAAGTCTAACATAAACATTTTTTAGGCTACAAACTTTCCAGCATTCAAGATACAGTAGATATTCAAATCTTAGTTCTATTTTGGAAAAGAAGAGTGAAATAAAAAGATTAATAATATAAAATGCATCTTTCACATAATCTGTCATGGTTAAGTAGTTTACACCTACCTCCAACATGCTAGTTAACAACTAAGATCTGTATGAAGGATGAAATTGCATACAAAAACTAACAACCATCGACATCAAGATCACAGATATACCTTTCCATATAATGATGAGGAAGAACAGAGTGGTGATAACCATGGCACACAAGTTGGTGTTCGAAGATGATGATGCCTTGATGTTCTTTGTCTTCTTTAGCATCTTCATTCGTTCAGTTCTTGCCAGGTTCAACATGGCATGCTCAGATATCTCATGTACTAGCTTCTGGTCAAAAGCATCCAGCGAGATAGACTTGGGAGGCCGGGGTGGTTTGAGAGGTCTTTTGGAAGCCTTCTTTCTTGGCCTCTCAGTTTCTACCATCTTCTTAAAAGGACCCACATTTTCTTCCCTGTTAAAACTTTGTTTTGCTAAAATCTCTCCATTCTCGTAAGAACCATCAGTAGAACAGTACAAGACATTGCTCGAGTTAACAGCCTCTTCACCCATCATCAATCCACCAAGGCCACTCTGGACCTTAATCAACAACTTCTTTTCCTTCCCACTATTGAAACTCTTGTCAGATCCTTCTTGTTTACTGCTTGTCCTACTTGTGCCAGTTTCTAGATCAATGACGTCTTTTAAATTTTCCAAATCCATAACCTCCATAACACTGCACCTTTTAGATCAGCAAATTAGAATACCTCTTCCCTCTTCCAGCAAAATACAGATCTTCATCCACAAATTCTTTTATAACGTCTTCATTGTTCTTTATTCAATAACATGTTTAAAACTGCCTAGAACATATCAAAATTTTCATAATATCATATTTATTTAATGTGCAAAAAGAGCACCAATTTTACTTAGCATGAACGTTCTTCATCAGAACCTTTTGGATTGTAGTAGAAAGAAAAAAAAGGATCCTATCCTATTTCCCTCTTATAACGAAATCCATCTTACGGTAAAAATGATCTGCACATGTTTCAGAACATCCCTAAGAAGACCACCAAGAAGCCACCAGTCTTCAGAAATTGCACAGTCCTGCATTTTAATAGGAAAATAGTTAACCTCAATAAACTAAGAAAACCAAGTTTCCAGCACATATATGACCGCACAAAGTTTCAAATCATGAAAGTTAGATCTGTCTACCTTATTAGAGAAAAAATAAAATCATTTTAAAAACCCAATGGCCGAAATCTCCATCTTCTAGAAGAACCATCAACGCCACCCCGAACCCAACAAAAGAATGATAAATCTCATACAAATAAAGGATTCACGATTCCTAATTCTTCAAATAAAAAATTAAAAAATTAAAATACTGTCCGAATCGTAATAACAGAGCTCAAACTCATAATGTAGTTTGTAATCTACCACCAAACGAAATGCCTTTCCCTAGCAGTTTTCACTCAAAAAAGATTCAATCTTTACCCAAAAAAAAAAAAAGCAATAACCCTAAATTCAAACACATTAGGCATCTGAAAGGACTGACTGCCCTCCAAATGATAATTGAGCTCGCAAACCCCTCAGGAAATCAAATGTTCCTCCCTAGCCTAAAAAAGACTCGACCTTTGCATGAAATTCAAACCCTAAAACCCTAAAAACGAGAACCTTTCTAGATACATAAGGATTAAGGACGCTTACCGCATCGCCTGACTGACAACGAGAGTGGAGATCAGATTCGACTCGGATAACGGCATCGAAATCACGTGCGCGAGCGAGAGGGTGATGAGTGATGAGATTACGGGATCCAAGAAGAATTCCCTAAACAAGTGAGATAGCAGATTGGAAAATTTTCAACGGAAAAGAGTATTTGCATCAGAAAGGAGAAGTTCCCGGCGGAAAAAGCTGGCGAGGAAAACATCTTTGGGTGGTGGGTCTCGAATTGTCGAAGCAACCGCTGTGATTGACTCCGGGCAACGGATGGCACGCGCTGATGAAAATCGTTCATTTTAAAATCCTCAGCCTTGACGGGGGGAGCCCGATCTGATGGCTGATAGGGTTGGTTGATTCAGTCACCTCTAGATCCCTGCTGCCCCTTAGCGATGAAAACGTTGGTTATGTAAGAAGGATAAATTATAATGCCTCTTTCAATAATTTTATATTAAAAAATTAAAAATTAATTAAGTGATTTATATTTGATAAAGTAAAAAGGATAAGACATTAATCGATCTTTTTTGGTCTGTCATGGCTCAAATTGGTGTTGACCTTATCCGTCTTATTTTCTTAACCATGTACTGATATCTTTTCAGAGTCATCATCATCCTTTGAAACATGGTAATAAAGGATAATGAGAATAAAAATTTTACACATCATCATCATGAATAAGTCAAAAAAAAATTAAAATGAATTAATAAGAAAATACATGTCTAACAACCTAACCTAGCGATACACATATAATTAATAAGAAAATGTTAAATGGATGAATTAATAAGAAAATACATGTCTAACAACCTAACCTAGCGATACACACATAATTAATAAGAAAATGTTAAATGGCAGCAATTTGGCCGCTCCGACGAGGGGAGCCCCAACTTGGACATTCCCTCGGTGATCCCCCTTCCTCTAGCGCCAATATGTTGCCTCGGGGATCCTTCTTCTTATTGTCTGCTTGCTGTGAATCTTCACTTACTTGGGCGTCAGAGGGTCTTTCACAGAGAGCACCCCCTGATGCGTGTCGTAGCGCAATGATTAAAACACCTTAATTTCACTATTAGAATAATGAGAGTAAGGGATCGATTCCACAGGGACTCTAGCGATTATTTTGAAATAAATTTATAAATTTAACTAATAGATAATTAGTAGTGCAAAATAATCAAGATATGGTCTATCTTATAAGAGCACGGCTCGTACCTGTAGATCACGGCCCGTCCCTTTTAAAAATAAATCAGTTTAAACTATTTTCACTTAAATAGAATTTAATAACAATCTAACATGAATAGAAACTTTATTTCATATTAAGTAAAAAGTTATGACATTTAGAAGGTAATAGATTGCAATAAATTCTTCCTAAATCAAAAAGCAAAAACGGGCTGAACCGGATTGAAGACTTTCTGCAGACGCCTCCAGAACATCCACGAATGATGCCTTGCAGACGCCTCTGGACTACTCCGAACAGAGCCTCCATGGACGTGCGAAAGAACCTTCACGCCCATGGATGAACGCCTTAGAACTCCCTCAATCCACGAACTCTCCTCCTTCAAACAAAACCTCCACGAACTCTCCCAATCGCCTAGAACAGAGTCTTCTACACGGCTGGAACAGACTCCTCCTTCAAACAAAACCTCCACGGACTCTCCCAATCGCCTTCACGGCTGGAACAAAGTCTTCTTCACGGAATTCTCCCAAGCCACAAACAGATCTCTCCCTCACGGCTTGGAATGGATGCAGATCGTTGGACGGGACCCCTCTAGTCCCCTCCTTGCGCTATTTATAGAAGTCCGGACGCGGCCAAGATGCGGAGAAGCAACGATTCTGTTGCCAAAACAGAGACGCGGAGAAGCAACGAGCGACGCGGAGAAAAATCCCAGAGAAATCGTGAATAAAATCCAAATTCCTTCAAGATGAATTTAATTTTTCCAAATTTGATAACTTCCTATCCAATTTATTCCATAATTGGTGGAGAGAAAGATTAAATTTGAATATGAGAAAGAATTGACTGAAAAGAAACAATTTCTGCACGATGAACTCGGCACTTGGTTTGCCGACTTTGCTTTAAAATGTGTGCTAAAACCTTATAAAATTAATTCCGAGCTCGTTTTAAGTCCGATTCAAGTGCTGTTTGCGTCATTAAATTTTAAAATCGAGCTCTTCAAATTGATAAGGTTTTACTTAAAATATTATATAAAATATTAAATAATAATAGGTACGTTGATTTATTAATTAATATGTTTTGTGATAATTATTTATGCGTTTATCACTCCCCCCAACTTGAATCTTACTCATCCTCGAGCAAATAAGAAATTTAGAAATATGTACCAAGCTAGTCCAAGAATTGATAGTTATCTTATGGTTCTTCTTAAAATTTTCGGTTAGATCATAAGGGAGGTACTTCATCGGATTATTAAGTTTACCATTTAGTGATAAAGTGTAGTCCATAAGAATTTATAGAAGTCTTCCTTCACCAACTTTCCACTTCTCTAATTAAGTCTTCTAACTTAATTTGGGTTGGGTGTAATGTCTTTTGTAATTTGGTTCCCTTGTGTAAAGTTAGTGCAATGTCCTATTCCCTTGCTTTCTAATTAACCCTTGTAGCGAGCTTTAGGCCAATGGCTCCCAAACCAATTAGTTTTAGGGCATTAGGTGTAAAACACCCCTCGGACTTACTTACTCGAGTCAAAAAGGCTTTAGGTAGGACTGACTCTACTTAGGTTCTTTTACATCCCCACCTTTTTACGCGAACAACATCACTTTCTTAGGTAACGGGGCCCGGTTACTAGTGAAAAATGTTAAGAACCTAATTTATTAACTTTAAGAGAGATTTTTTTTTTTTGAATAACATTTTCACCCATGCCCTTATTAAGTAGATTATACTATTAAGATCAGTGGTCAGAAGGATCTGAAATTATTCTAAAAATTTTCTGGGCTAAACCCTACCTTGTATTAGGTTTTCTTAATAATTTATTCCTTAGTATCTCAAAAATAATCTAACCATTAATTCATTAATAGACTGCTTGATTAACTTCAAATCGAGACAGAATTTGGTACACACACCTGATTATAGTTTTACTCGAGGATTTACTTATTCTTTTTCCTCCCCCCAACTTAATTTCATTGTCCCTAATGAAAGAAAAATTAATTTCAAGGAAAGATACTACCTGGTAGAGTATTTGAAGGTTGGACATTTCATTGTTGCCATCTTCTTTCAATCTGCTTCTGTTGCTCTTCTCTGGTCATACTAAAAGAACATACTAAAAGAACAGAAAGTTAAAATAACTAATAAACTGGGTTGCCTCCCAAGAGCGCTAAGTTTAAAGTCTTCAGCCAGACTGTGCTACTTATTATGATAATGTTGGGTTCACAAGATCAATTGATTCAACAATTTCTCTATCATTAATTTCTTCTATATATGGTTACAAACGTTGGCCATTTACTTTGAATGTATTTCCTTGCTTGGGGTCTTTAATCTCTACAGCTCCATGGGAATACTTGAGTTACTATAAAAGGTCTATTCCATCGTGAACAAGTTTTCCAGGGAAAAGGTGTAATTTTGAATTGTAAAGCCATACTTTTTGATTTGGTTCAAAGATTTTTCTACTAATAAATTTGTCATGATATGCTTTGGTTCGTTCTTTATAAATTTTTGAGCTTTCATATGCATCATTTCGTAGCTCTTCTAACTCATTCAATTGAAGTTTCCTATTGACACCTGTATTTTTTATATCATAATTAAATTGCTTGATGGCCCAAAATGCACGGTGTTCTAATTCTACAGGTAAATGACATGCTTTTCCAAATACGAGCCTGTAAGGAGATATTCCTATGGGAGTTTTAAATGCAGTACGATAAGCCCATAATGCATCATCCAAACGTTCTGACCAATCTTTCCTATCAGGTCTCACCGTTTTCTCAAGGATATGTTTAATTTCTCTATTTGATATTTCAACTTGGCCACTAGTTTGGGGATGATAAGGTGTAGCTACCTTATGAGTAATTCCATATTTGTTCATTAATCCTTCGAAGTGTCTATTCGTGAAATGTGTACCCCCATCACTAATTATAGCCCTTGGGCATCCAAAACGACTAAGGATATTATGCTGAATAAACTTGATTGCAACTTTATGGTCATTGGTTCGAGTTGCCATGGCTTCAATCCATTTTGACACATAATCAACTGCCACCAGAATGTATGCGAATCCAAAAGAGGAAGGAAATGGGCCCATAAAATCAATACCCCATACATCAAAAATTTCTACAACCAAGATAGGGTTTAGGGGCATCATGTCTTTTCGAAATATTTCCTATTTGTTGACATTGGACACCCTAATTTCACTATTAGAATAGTGAGAGTAAGGGATCGATTCCACATGGACTCTAGCGATTATTTTGAAATAAATTTATAAATTTAACTAAATAGATAATTAGTAGTGCAAAATAATCAAGATATGGTCTATCTTATAAGAGCACGGCTCGTACCCGTAGATCACGGCCCGTCCTTTTAAGAATAAATCAGTCTAAATTATTTTATTTAAATAGAATCTAATAACAATCTAAGAAACTTTATTTCATATTAAGTAAAAAGTTATGACATTAAGAAGGCAACAGATTGCAATAAATTCTTCCTAAATCAAAAAGCAAAAACGGGCTAACTGGATTAAAGACTTTCTTCAGACGCCTCCACAACATCCATGAATGATGCCTTGCAGATGCCTCTGGACTCCTCCGAATAGAGTCTCCACGGACGCGCGACAAAACCTTCACGCCCACGGACGGACGCCTTGGAACTCCCTCAATCCACAGACTCTCCTCCTTCAAACAAAACCTCCATGGACTCTCCCAATCGCCTAGAACAGAGTCTTCTTCATGGCTGGAACAGAGTCTTCTTCACAGAATTCTCCCAAGCCACGGAACAGATCTCTCCCTCACGGCTTGGAACGGATGCAGATCGTTGGACGGGACCCCTCTAGCTCCCCTCCTTGCGCTATTTATAGAAGTCCGGATGCGGCCAAGACGCGAGAAGCAACGATTCTGTTGCTAAACAGAGACGCGGAGAAGCAACGAGCGGCGCGGAGAAAAATCCCGGAGAAATCATGAATAAAATCTAAATTCCTTCAAGATGAATTTAATTCTTCCAATTTGATAACTTTCTATCCAATTTATTCCGTAATTGGTGGAGAGAAAGATTAAATTTGAATAGGAGAAAAATCGGCTGAAAAGAAACAAATTTCTATTGAGAAGAATGAAGTCGGCACTTGGTTTGCCGACTTTGCTTTTAAAATGTGTGCTAAAACCTTATAAAATTAATTCCGAGCTCGTTTAAGTCCGATTCGAGTGTCGTTTGCGTCATTAAATTCCTAAAATCGAGCTGTTCAAATTGATAATGTTTTACTTAAAATATTATATAAAATATTAAAATATTAAATAATAATAGGTACGTTGATTTATTAATTAATAGGTTTTGTGATAATTATTTATGCGTTTATCACCCCCCAAACCACCCTCTGCTTGAGGACTGTTTGCATGTCCCGATCAGGAGTCAAGCCCGGATTCGAAGCCCCAATAGCACCCGAGTCGGAGAACGAATTTCCACAGCAACAGATACTAATCTTAAAACCTTTAAATTCTAAAGCCTCTCTCCAAATCTCTGGCTTAACATTTACTCCAGATTTAGTTTCATCAATCAACACTATATCTAGAAATGGGCACTGGGTCGTGCCTAGCACAGCACGCCCAGGCCCACCGTACCTCTAAAATTGTCGTGCCATGCCTGGCACGGTCCAGTAACAAACGGGCCATGCCAGGCATGGCACGGTAAAAAAAATTCAGGCCCGGCACAACCCATGGCCCATTTTGGGCCACAGGCCATGCCGGGCCTGGCACGGCCCCTAACTTATAGCCGTTGAAAACGGCTAGAAACAGCTATATAGCCATTTAGAGGGGTTTAGACCATTTTACCCCTCCTAACAGCCATATAACAACTATATTAAAGGGTATTTTTGAAAAAAAAATTTGGGACTTCTATAAATAGCTCATTTCTCCTTCATTCTTACCACACCAAACCAACTCTTCTCTATTACTACTATTTCTCTCTTCTAGCAAGTGCTCTAGCAGATTAGCAATTTAATTTTTAATTTGCAAGTGTTCTTGCAAGTGGCAAGTGCTCTAGCAAGTATTCAAGTGCTACAAGGTCACTTCTTATTGAGAGGCGAGAGCACAAGAGGAAGCTCACAAATCTCAGCTCCACGCCTCCACCTTTGATCCTCTTCTCAATTCCTTCTTGTGGGTTAGTTTTTATTTTTTTGCATTTATTAATTAAAAATTTTAGATATAACATCTTTTAACGAAAGTAATTTTAACCTGCATCCTTTTTCTGAGGGTGAGAAAACTAATCCCTAACCCCAACCCCAAGTTCCCTCTAGAGCCAGTGTCAGTGAATGCAAACCTCTTCTCGTAAGAGGACTAGTGATGTTTGGAATGATTTCGATAGAATTATGGTTGATGGAGTCTATAAAGAAAATGTAAAAAATATGCAAAACTTTATGTTGTTCTAGTACTAGAGGAACATGGCATTTAAAAAGACATCAAGAGACTATAGGATGCATGATTCCCATCAGCAATGTATCCTTAATATACAAGAGGGATCACTTGTAGGTAATTTTGCATATAACCACGAAAATCAGAGAAAATTACTTGTAAGATGGATAGTTAGGATGAATTACCTTTTATTTATTTGAATCTTATAATTTTGAACGATATGTTCAATTAGGCCTACAACCTGCTTATAGAAGAACTAGTAGCCATACCTTTAGAAGAGTGGCTATGACAAACTTTTAGCAATGAAACAAAGTTTAACTAAAAGTCTCTCAAATTTAAATGCTAGAATTTCTTTAACTTCTGATATTTGATCGGCATCTGTAGGTAGTAATTATTTTATTGCTATTATTGCTCATTATATTGATAATGATTGACAACTAAATAAACGAATTATTGCTTTTCATGCTTTTGATTTTCGCATTCGAGACAACAAATTTTAAATATTATTTATCAAACTTCATGCTCATATAATATTAATAATAAAATAATATTAATTACTTTTGATAATGCATCTAATAATAATTCTACTATTGCATTATTAAATGACTCTTTGCATCCCATTTTAGATGGACAATTATTTCATATTAGATGTGCATGTCATATATTAAATCTTTCTACTCAATCTGGTATGAACATAATTCAAAAGGTTATTTCAAAAATTAAAAATATAATTTCTTTTATTCATGCTTCAAGGTCAAGACTTCAAGAATTTAAACAATTATGTGTAGATCATGGCAAACGTTTTAAAAAATTTAAACTTGATGTAATAACTCGTTGGAATAGTACTATACCATGATACATGATGCATATCCATATAGAACTTATTAAGTGCTTATATTAATGATCATGGATTAGGATTTACATTGACTGAAATTGATTGGCATCAAGGTAAAATTTTAAGAGATTTTTTTGTTACTTTTTATGATGCTACAAATGTTTTTTCAGATATTTATTATCCAACTTCTTGTTCATTTTTACAAAAAGCACATTAATTAGTGAAAAATTCAAAGAATATAGATATCATGAAGTTTTAATGCCTATTATATGTAATATGAAAACTAAATGGAATGAATATTGGAATAGGATATGTCCATTGCATAACTTCGCTGCTGTTTTTGATCCTAAAATTAAATTAAATGGCATAATTTTTTAATTAATCAATATTATGAAAACATAAATCAAAATCTGCTAAAGATGAGGTAACATGACTTCTTAATGATATTTATGGTTTATATAATGATAAATTTATGGATCTAGAATACATGCTCAAAGCTCTGTTTTTCTTCTAGATCTCGTTCGTCATCTATTTTTCATTCATTAGAAGACACGCACATGCTTCACCTTCTTCATCTTTAAGTAACGAATTAGAATTTTATTTATAAAACGATCTTCATTCTGCATATGATGAACATCAAATAGAAAGTCTAGATGTATTAGCTTGGTGGAAGAGTGTTAGAAATTAATATTTTGTTATGTCTCATTGCACGAGATATTTAGCTATGCCGATATCCACAGTAGCATCGAAATTCACTTTCAGTGTAGGTCGACGTGTTCTAGACGAAAAGAGAAGTAGGATGACTGGCGAGACAGTTAAGATGCTTATATGATTCAATAATTGGTTGGATGCTGAGACGAGGCTTCAAGATAAAGGTGGACATGACTTAACCAGCGAAGATGATAACACAAATACTACTGATGAGTGAGTCATCTCTATTTTTATAATTGTATATTTTTATTTTTTTAATTGTTAAAGTGAGTCATCTCTATTTTTTTTTCTCCTCTCTTATTGTTATCTGTTCTGGAGGTCAGGCCTAGCCCCCCTTCCTTCATGTACCATTTTGATTTTAAATTAATAAACTGATAGGAGTCTATGCCAAACCCCCACCATTAAGGTGGCTTCATATTAATAAATTTCTTTATTTTTAATAATTTTTTTATTTATTAAAAAATATTTTTTTACAAAAAAATTTTATCAAGCCCTTATGGGCGACCGTGCCTGGCATGGCCCACCTGGGCCAGCACGGCCTAGGCCCACATGTGCCTGGGCCATCCCATGTGGGCTGTGCCTGGCCCGTCATGGGCCGTGCCGTGCCATGTTTGCGAAAAAATTTTTGAGCCCGGTACGACAGTTTACCGGGTCGTGCCAGGCATGACCCATTTCGTACCGGACCGTACCGGCCCATCGGCGGCATGGCCCAGTGCCTACCTCTAACTATATCATCTGCAAATAACATATACCATGAAATATCATTTGAATATGTTTAGTTAATTCATCCATAACTAATACAAAAAATACAGATCCTTGATGTAAACCTACAGTAATTAAAAACTTATAAGTTTCTTTTATTATTTTTAATGATAGTTATTGCTCTATCATACATATCTTTTATTAATTCTATGTACCTTTTCGTAACTCTTTTTTCTAAAATCCACCATATTATTTATCTAGATACTCTATCATAAGCTTTGTCTAAATCAATAAAGATCATATAAGAATCTTTTTTCTTTTTCCTATATCTTTTCATCAATCTTCTTAATGAATAAATAGCTTTCATGATCGATCTTGACACCAAAGTTTTAGTTTTTATTCAATTTTCTATTACTCTTTCCCATAATTTCATTGTATGGCTCATCAACTTAATCCCTTAATAATTTGCACAGTTTTTAATATCTCCTTTATTTTTATATATGGGTATTAATATACTTTTTCTCCAGTCATCTGGCATTCTTTTAGTTGCTATAATCATGTTAAATAAATTGATTAATCATATGACTCTAATTTCTCCTAAGCCTTTTCAAACCTTAATAAAGATTGCATCTGACCCTAATATCTTTGCATTTTTATTTTACTCAAAACTATTCTTTTAGTGCCCCGTATATTAAACTTGGTCAATAATCCATGGCTGGTTCTACACTAGCTTTCAGCCTTCAACCTTCTCCTAGTGCCGTCAGTTTAGGCCAACCTTGTTAGAACTAGTATCACATATCAAAGGTAATCATTAGATCCAAAATCTCGATCATCCATGGCATTGGACCGAGTTACTCTTAAACATCACAATACACTGATGATGCGTATTAACAATCCTCAATGTTAGTAATCCCTGTTCAATGATCTAACCTGGCAATACACACATGCATAAATTGGTTTTCATATTAGTGCTTAGCTTATTAACTTTAGTCAATAATTCATGACTGATTCTACATCAGCTCTCAGCCATTAGCCCTCTCTCGATGCTGCTGATCTAGGTTAATCTTGCAAGACTAGGATTATGTATCAATAGTAAATTATCACCATCTAGTATCTCAAACCTAGGCATGTTATAACCACATACCATGACTAGTTTTACATTGGCTTTTCTCAGCCAAACTGCCCTTCTTCGATATATGAATGATTAACTACATGCCTACATCATCACATCATATATTTACCCAAACCATAACTATGTCATAACCAAAATAACATATCTCAACGTATCATACTTATATATCTCAAATCAAAGCCAAAACCATTTTATAACCAAAATAATATACCACAACGTATAACAACTTCATAAATAAGCAATCATGCATAATTAAAATATGCTAAGAAATTAAACAATAAATTCATAATGTATGCAAGCATGCAAGATATAAAAAATATACATAATAATAGATGTAAAACTCTTACCTTGAATTACTAATTCAAAATAATCTCCTCAATCAAATCAAATTAGTATTGATCATTTGTAATTAAACATAAATAATTAATTAATTCATTAAATTCATAATTTCAAAATTACTATTATGCCCTTGTGTACATCTTAAAATTACCACTTTACCCCTCCATCTTAATGTTGACTAACCTATGCTTATTATCTACATCTTAAAATTACCACTTTACCCCTCCATCTTAATGTTGACTAACTTATGCTTAGCTATCTTTCTTTAAGATTTATTTATTTCCTAAAATTACTAATTGCTAACAATCTAAATTAAATTACAAAAATGCCATTATTAGATCACATTAGTTACCACATTGACCTAAGCTTAATTAGTTTAGTTAACGTTTAATCAACTAATAATCCTCTAATCAAATATATTACCCCTCTAATTAACTTTAACCACCCTTACACTTGCTTAAATAGAGCACTTATAATCATGACCAAACATCATCAACCGTTAATCTTAATGAATCAAATAATTAAAATTAAATTTAGACCCATTCTAGCTTAGTTAAATTCGCTTAGAGGCTAATATACCATTCTCGGTCACTGATTGGGCTGCAATAGGTTCTAGATTGGATAAAATTAGGGTCTATTGACTTAATCAAGAGATGAGACCTACTTCTTAATTTAGGCTTAACTCAAATGGGTTTAGATCATTGGGAGTTAAATTGAACCGGTTCTTTGATTCGATCAGAAGGACTTAAAAATCAAATAAAATCTCCAAACCACTTAAAATCAAATCGATCAAACACTATCAAGAAATGTGGACGGATCTTCGTATCAAATGAGAAAGAGCTGGTCTGGCTTAATTGAATCAAACTCCAGATGTATTTGGTTTAGTTAAAATACAAGTTAGCTTAAACCCATACAGATATTTTAACCCTTTCACAAGCTAACTGTTTCAAATCAACAGGATCAAATGGTTTAAAAATTGATTTCAAATCCAATTTGCTGCTTTATAATGAGTTTAACCCGCCAATTGACTTGACTTATTAGGTCAACCGAATTCAGCTTATGATGGGCTTTGGGCCGAATGGTCTGGGTCGTGATTCCACGATTTCTAGAAAAAGAACGGATTCATCGGTAGAGAGGAGCTGAAAATGATAGAATTGATTGGCTAATTGAGCAATATTGAAATTATTTGGGTTCTGTTTTTAATTTGAACTGGTTTAAGTAAACCGGTTCTAAGCATCACACTAGTTTAGATTCAAGAATCCTGGTTCTCAATTCCATCGACTTTGCATAGACTTCATGGATTATCTACGCTCTGAAATCTATAATGTTAAATTAGTTTACAAATATTATGTATATTTTTATTTATAAATAAAAAAAAGTTATTAGATGGCAGGCTTGTGTGAGATAAAATGAGAGAAATTAGTTCGTTTTTACCATAGAACCAGTTTTGGATTGATTTGATTCCAAAATTAATAGTGTGGTCCTGAGTCAAAAAGTTAAATCGATTCTAGCTGGATTTTAAAGAGCAACTTGGTAACATTGTCATACTATTGTCTTCGTACCCGAGCTTCTGTTTTGAGCTTGCTTTAAGATTGGTGCACTCGGTTGCTCGAGCTTGATCTTAGCTGATCCTCGGCGTCTTCTCCATTTGTCTCCTTCTATTTCCCTCCTATCACTGTCCCCTTCTGTCTGATGGCACCTGATGCTGCTAAGGACCGTCCGACGGCAAGGAGGATGGGGGTGGAGTCGACCTTCGAGTGGGTTTCATCGTTCCCATCTCCGGCGGAGGTTGCTAACCTGGAGGCCTGCTTTCCCGACATAGTCCAGATTCTGGCTTCGGACCTGGAAGATGAGATTGATAGCTGGGAGAAGATGGCTGTCATCGTTCGCACTTTCCACCGCTGGGTCCCCCCCCCCCGAAGCTTTCATCCGAGAGTTCCGGCGCGCCGGCGTTCAGGGGAAATCCAGATGTCAGTCTGGCCTTCCGGTGCCACATCATCAAATTCTCGGATCCCTGTGCAAAGGGTTTGGCGCTTGGTAAGCCCTAGCTAGTTAATGGACAGCCTATGGCAGTGGAGAGCTGGAGAGCATACTTCATTCCGGCTGAAGACGCTGTTGCGTCGTCTCTCATTTGGATTGGGCTGCCAAACCTGCCTTTGGAGTATTGGTCGGATGCAACCCTTTCTTCCATTCTTGCTCCGGCCGGCAGCTTCATCTTCTTCGATCCTCCTAATGTGGCTCGTAGCAGAGGGGGTTATGCGAGGGTCTGTGTCATAGTTGACCTGCTGCGCTCGCTGCGGCTGGGTGTCCGTGTGAGGGGGTCCAACGCTCCCTTTTGGCAACCGTTCGTCTACGAACCGTTGGAGGGGTTATGTTGTAACTGTGGAACCTTGCACCTCCGAGGCCACTGCAATCTTCAGCCGCACGCAGCTTCATCTTCGTCCCCGGCTCTCCCCTGTTTTGGGCCTTGGCTGGTGGCAGTCTGGCAACGGAAGGCTTCTCTAGGGTGCCTGCCGGCTGGGAAGAAGAAGTCTGTTGCATCCTCTGCTGCTCCTCCTCCTCCTCCAGCTGCTCCTGCTTCGGTTGACTCAGTCTCGAATCCCTCTGTTCCAGGCGAGGCGTCGGATGCAGCGTACTCTGCTCATGGATCGGGGCAGACTCAGGTGGACTGGTCCGTCCCTGTGCAAATTGCCCGCCGGCAGCCTTCAAAAGCTGGTAAGGTTCAAATCTCTCCACCGGTTCAATGTGGTGATGGGGAGATTGATGGAACCCCCATGGATGATGCAATGTTACTGGATGGCAAGCGTGCCAGTTTTTCTGATACAGCTGCTGGTGAAAAGGGGAAGCAAATGGACTGTGCGGTTTAGCTAGTTATGTTGGACAATCCAAAGGTCCTCTGTTGTTGATCAGACAATGTCCAAAAGGTCTCAGAATGTTCAGACTTCCAACCCATTTGCCATTTTAGACTCTGATACTTTGCTCGGATCCCCTTCGGACTATCGGGATGTTAACCCAGGTCCTATGAAGAGAGCTAGACCGGAAGAGTCTTTAACCCATCGGGCTCTCTCGAAACCTGTCAAACGAAAGGGAAGTCTACTTTGGGTAAAGTTAATCTTCCAGTCAAGCAGTCAGCTACCTTGGACTCTGGGCCTCTACCTGGTTCGACTTGCTAGCCACTGGAGGGTCAGGAAGTTGATCAAGCAGTGCGGCCCCAGTTGGTCTTTCGCGGGCCGTAGTCATGAGACTGTTGTATCCACTCTAAAGATGGCTATTCTGGGTCAGGGTACGGACTCCTCGCTCTCGGTTAACGGTCTGCTATTGAGGCTAGAGGGTAATGGAGACAAATGCTTTGGAGCCAAGTGGCAGCTCCCTATCCTTTGGGGCTCATGCTAATGGTAGTTTGGCGGAGGACTCGTCAATGTCCCAGTTCCCAACTATATCTAAATGAAGATTCTTTTATGGAATGTCAGAGGAGCTTGGAAACCATCGTTTCGAGCCTCTTTTCTGAGATTGGTTCAGCTTTATCAATTGATATTTGTGTTCTTCTGGAAACTCGACTATCGGGGGACAGCTTGGTTTTTTTTAGGAGACAGATTGATCGATCTTGGTCTTCTTATGCGGTGGAGTCGGTGGGCCTCTCTGGAGGAACTTTAGCTATTTGGCGCAATTTCTCTATCAGAGTTGATGCTTTTCATCACTGCAATCAACAGGTATCTCTTGTTGTCTCTGAGGGAATTCTGACCCCATGCTTCTGTCTGGAGTTTATGCTAGTACCGACTTCCGGGAAAGGAGAGTCTTATGGGATGAACTTCTTTCCCTTCTTGCGCATGGTCTTCCTGCCTTAGTTGCTGGTGATTTTAACTGCATCACTGGGGCGAACGAGAAAAGAGGTGGAAGGCAGGTTGGAGGCTCGGTTGAGATCTCTGAGTTCAGATCTTTCATCTCTTCTGCTGGATTGTTTGATTTGGGATTCTCGGGACCCCAGTTTAATGGTACAATAATCGTTAAGGCTCAGCACGAGTATGGGAGAGATTGGACAGGGCTATGGCCTCTTCCCAATGGCTTCTTAAGTTTCCATCTACTACGTTACACATCTTCCTAGGATTGCCTCAGACCATGCCCCATCCTGGTTTCCACTGAGGTTATCTCTCAGGTTCAGAGGAAGTTCCGATTCGAGCAGTTCTGGTCTTCTTATTCCTCGGCTCGGACTATTATTGCTCAGGTTTGGCATCTGCCGGTTAGAGGCAATGCTATCTACAAGTTATCTAGGCGGTTGGAATTACTTAGGCGCAGACTGTCTATGTGGAACAGAGAGGAGGTCGGGCATATCCTGAGGCAAGTTAAGGGGGTGGAAGCGGATATTGTTTATCTTCAGGCCAAGGAAGCTCAGGATGGTTCTCTTTCTGATGGGGATCTCTCTACTCTTCGAGCTAAGCTTGCTATTCATCACCCTCCTTCAGTAGCAGGAGACCTATTGGAGACAGCGGTCTAGGGTCCAGTGGATTCGGAAGGAGACCGTAATACCAGATTTTTTCATCAGTCTACCTTGAAGCGTCGTGCAGCTAATCGGATTCGGCGTCTGGTAGATGATGAAGGGAGATCTCTGGAGGATATTCAAGTCATTCGTGATCGGATGTTTCAGTTCTTTCAGTCGAGGTGGACTGAGCAGTCTAGTATTGGTACTCGGTCCAGCAGGTTTCCTCTTCGAAGAAGGTTACTATCCAGGAGAATGATTTTCTTGTTAGGGCAATTAGAGAGGAGGAGATTCGACAGGCTCTTTGGGATCTTGGGCCTGATAAGGCTCTGGGACCTAATGGTTTTCCCACCTTTTTTCTTCCAGCACTATTGGACCATTGTTGCTTCTGAGGTGGTTCAAGCTATTCAGACTGTTTTCCATACTAAGTCCATGCCTGCTGATTCGAATAAGACTTTCATCACTCTTGTGCCCAAGCGTTCTGACGCTTCTATCCCCCAGCACTATCGGCCCATCAGTTTGTGTACTACCTTGTACAAGGTTTGTGCACGTATATTAGTTAACCGTCTGAGGGGATTGATTCCCCGTCTTATTTCTGATGAGCAAGGGGCTTTTATTAAAGGGCGTAGTATCTCAGATAATATCATTATTGCCCAAGAATTCATGTATGATCTTCAGAAAGCCCCTGCTAGACAGTGCCTTATGGCTATCAAGCTTGATATGGAGCGGGCTTATGATAGGATGAGCTAGATTTTTTGCATCGCACTGTCCTTGAATTTGGGTTTGATAGTCTATTCATAGCTTGGATTATGGCTTGCATTCGGTCGCCATCCTTCTCGCTGATAATCAATGGCAGTCATTCTGATTTCTTTCAGTCTTCTGTGGGGCTTCGGCAGGGGTGCCCATTATCCCCTTTTTTGTTCATATTGGTGGCCGATGACATCTCTCGAGCGCTACATCGGGCAGAGTATGATGGTTGCATTGTCCCCTTCATGTCAGGTCCCTAGGGTCCCTCGGTTTCGCATCTTTTGTATGCTGATGACTGTATTTTGCTGGGGCAGGCTACTGCTCGGAATGCGTCCATTTTTGCCTCTATTGTTCAGTGTTATTGCCATGCTTCTGGTCAAAAGGTGAATCTTCACAAGTCTATGATATGTTTTAGCCCAAAGTCCAGAAGGAATACTGAGGATGCCATTCTGCAGACACTGGGCATATTTACTCAGGCTGATCGTCTTCAGTACCTTGGCATTCCTATTACAGGAAGGCATCCCCGCATCAGTGATTATGGTGATATCATTCTGCGGGTTCATGATCGCATCGATGGTTGGCATGTCACTTCGTTATCTATGATGGTGAGGATTATCCTTATACGATCAGTTTTGACTTTTCTTCCGTTGCATTTCCTCTCCAATACTGCTATCCCGTTGACTTATTTGAGGAGGATCGAGAGATGCTTTCGGGATTTTTTCTGGGCTTCTATGCAGGATGGTCATGGCACTCATCTGCTAGCTTGGGATAGTGTTTGTATCTCTATTAATGAAGGTGGCCTCGGCATTTAGTCTTAACTGTCCGAGAGAGGCTCTGCTTGCTCGCCACGCTTCTCGATTTCTACTTGACCCACATTGTTTCTGAAGCTCCTTCATGCGGGCTAGATACGGAGATTGGAACCCTCTATGGACTATCAGTCCTCACGTGTGCATTCTCCCTTTTGGAAGGAGGTCTGTTGTCGTGCTCCGATTATCATGTCTAGCACCTCATGGATGATAGGTGATGGCTCTATGGTTGATGTTATCCATGACAGGTGGATTGCTGACCTTCTCCTCTTCCGCTGGCCCACATTCACTAGTATTGATATCCCTAGCAATATAAGGGTGAAGGATCCGATCTCCCATGATTTCTCTGGTTGGCACGTCCCTACAGTTACCCGGCTCTTTGGAGAGGAGCTAGCACGACAGATCCTTGCTATTCCGCTTATGCAGGGGAACGTTTCTAATGTCAAATTATGGCACCATTCCTGCATGGCTTAGGCTCCTTCCAGGGACTTAATGAGTATCTATAGACCTCCTCTGCATCATGTGGTGGCTGCAGAATGGGTGTGGAAACTCCCTATTCCTCCCAGATTCAGCTTTTTGTTTGGAAGCTTTTGTGGGATTGCATTCCGACCTGTTCCAACCTCTCTGGTAGGGGCCTCCATATCCAGACTATATGCCCTTTGTGTGGTCAGGAGAATGAAACTACTGATCATGTGTTATTTAATTGCCCCAGAGTGCGGATCTGGCAGAGTGTGGGCTATGTCTATAGACCTGATACGGTGGACTCTCTGCTATCCGAATTCTTGCACATTCTTTGGCAGGGTAGACAGCAGCTGATTGGTCTATGGGCTGCGACTGCTTATCATATACGGTTATCTCGGAACCTCCTCATCTTTATTAATGAGGCCATATCTTCTTTCAGTATTGTTCGAAAGCCAGGCTATTGTCGGCTGACTTCTCTCGTCTTCACAATCTTCCTATGATTGGCAGCCCTGGCCACTGGGGATCCCCTGCTGCTACGGCAGCGGACCGGCATACGGTCTTCATCTCTTGGAGCCCCCTCCAAGGTTTGTTAAAATTAATTTTGATGGGAGTGTCCGAGGTAGGCTTGTTGGCTCTGCTTTTGTGATCAGAGGGCATGGTGGTGAGCTGTTGGCGGCTAGAGGTTTTGGCAGTCTTGATTCCTCGGTCCTCCTGGCCGAGCTCTATGTCGCATGGGCTGGAGTTCTATATGCTTGCAGGACCCTGCATGCTCGTTACCTGATTATCGAGGGAGATTCCCTATCAGTTATCCGCTGGATTCAGAAGGACATATGTTGTCAAGCTCCAGTCAATCCCCTGCTCCTTGACATTTGGGCCATTTTGTGGGACGATGTCAGTGTACAGATCCGACATGTCTATCGCGAAGCCAATGCTGCAACAGACTGGGTAGCGGCGGCGGCTGCTCAACATGCAGGCTATAAGGTCTGGGTGCAGGGTGATCCCTGTCCAGTTGTTTTTAATCAAATATTATATTCTGATATTTCTGGGCTGACTCGCACTAGAATTGTGTGATCGTCATTTGTACCAAAAAAAAAAAAAAAAAAATCAATCTAATCCATGCTCAACCCCATTTGGTACTAATTTCTTTTTAAGCCTTGCTAGAGTTCATGTTTTTGGAACGTCATCCATGTGTTTAGTATTGAATGGAAGATTACGGTCATTGCAACCTGAACGGGTTCCATTTGAAAACTTGGCTCGTCGTCTCGAGAGAAAAATAAATGAATTATATTTTTTATGGATAAAAAAGGTACGTGTATATAATACCTCTCACAATGAATGCAGCTGAAAACTATTCATGCTAAAAGAAATAAAATCATTGCAAATATTTTTGTATACAAATAAAGAACTAAAAAAATAATGCTGGAGAGTAAACAAGAGTCTAAATAATTTACATCTGAATTTCATTTAGCCAAGTTTATGTGAGCTAGGAGCAGTGATTTTTTATACGATTATAAATACAACTCGAATTTGAAATAAAATTAGTGGTAAGTTAAAATCAAGTTGATCGATTAATTAAGATTAATAAATAAGTTATGCCTCATATTGACTTGCTAAATAAAAGTTGACTCATAATTTTTTCAATTGTTAGATGGATCAATTCATATAGCATAGCCTATAAACTTAGACATAATCACTATTTTGTTTAACTTATCAAGTTAATTTCATCTTTTAATTTTTAACTATCAAGATCATGCAGGATTTATGGATGAAATTAGACTAGAGTATAATTTTATGCTTTAATTGTGATTGTGGATATATAACTGTTTTATAAATAAATTAACATGATATGTACCACACATGTTATATAAGTTAGATAAAGTAAAATTTAATTTTAGGTTATACGATTTTAAAATGGATCATACATTCATAATCCAAATTATTACACTAGTTGTGTTGCATAGTTGTCTGATATACAAGTGATGTTTTGATTTACTTTTCTAATATAATTAATAAATAAGTCAAATTCAAGGTGAACCATTTATTGCTATTTGACATTACTCATTAATGACCTATTGATATAATTTGTTTCAAGGTGGCAATTGAATTGGGTCAAGTCATGTTTTGTTTGGATTAACTTCGAATTCAGATCACTCTCAGGTTTAGATCATTAAAGTTAAATCTTAACCCTAAATGATCGATTAGGATCAACCAATGAATCATTTTGTGTTGGCTTACTTTTAAAAAAAAAAAAATAGTACAAGTTTTTTATGATCTTTTTTAAGTAATTTATCGAATATCAATTCTAACCCTTTATTTTCTTCTTTTTACCCATCTGTTGCTTTAAATGCTAAAGAGATAGATATAAAGCTATAGCATGATTAGACATTAATAAAAATAATTATTATAAACTTATAGATATTAAAATAATATAATCAAGCAATTGTCTATAAAGTATATTTTTAAAATTAAATAAATATAAATGTTAAATGGTTAATAAGATCACAAAATAAAGTATGGAAATATTGAAAATATGCTTAATCCCATAAATAAAAAAAAGGAATAAAATTATGCCTAATTTTTCTTTCTATCTCTTTCTCAAAAATGTTTGAAGCTATTAATGTTGATCCCATTATTTATTAAGTCATGTTAGCATTAACTATATATTAAAGAATATAAAATATTAAAATACTAACCATGTAAATAATCTAATTGATAATTCATAAAATTATATAATACTATTTAGATAAAATTTTAAAATTTAAAATAAATGAAATTAAAAAATAGTTCAAATAACCAATTATGAGTGATTGATAAATGCTATTTTCGAGTGTTTTGAGGTTATCCATAACCAAACCTGGCCCTAAAATTTTCATATCATTTCGGATTTGGATCATTTCTGATTCGGGTTAGGAAAAAAAAAAAAAACATAACTTTATTCTTTCAGATGGGGATAGGTTGTGATATGACTGATCCCGCGTCGTCAGGGTAAAAGGTAACGACAGCTAATGACTCCGAGACCTCCATCGGTCTCGGGGTGCACCGACATTTTTCCACCTCGGGACCCCTTCCAGTCTCGGGGTGGGGCCATCATCTTTGACCCCGAGACCCCCACCGGTCTCGGGGTGCACTGGCATTTCTCCACCCCGGGACCCTTCCGGTCTCGGGGTGGGGTCATCATCTCTTGACCCCGAGACCCCCACCGGTCTCGGTGTGCACTGGCATTTCCCACCCCCGGGACCCCTTCCGGTCTCGGGGTGAGTCATCATCTCTTGGCCCCGAGACCCCCACCGGTCTCGGGGTGCACTGGCATTTCCACCCCCGGGACCCTTTCCGGTCTCGGGGTGGGGTCATCATCTCTTGACCCCGAGACCCCCACCGGTCTCGGGGTGCACTGGCATTTCTCCACCCCCGGGACCCCTTCCGGTCTCGGGGTGGAGTCGTCATCTCTTGGCCCCGAGACCCCCACCGGTCTCGGGGTGCACTGGCATTTCCCCACCCCTGGAACCCCTTCTGGTCTCGGGGTGGGATCATCATCTCTTGACCCCGAGACCCCCACCGGTCTCGGGGTGCACTGGCATTTCTCCACCCCGGGACCCCTTCCGGTCTCGGGTGGGTCGTTATCTCTTGGCCCCGAGACCCCCACCGGTCTCGGGGTGCACTGGCATTTCCCCACCCCCGGGACCCCTTTCGGTCTCGGGGAGGGGTCATCATCTCTTGGCCCCGAGACCCCCCATCGGTCTCGGGGTGCACCGGCATCCTCCCATCCCGGGACCCCTTCTGGTCTCAGGGTGGGGTCATCAACAATTGGCATGCAGTTCAACCGTCGAAAGAAATGACGACTTCAGGCCGCACGACGCACCCACGTGACTCTCAGTACGCCCGTGATTGCCCCCGTTACGGAGGGCCATACCTCATAACGGCGTATGGTGCATTGCATGTCCCTGTGCATGGCCATGCCTCACTACGGCGTACGATTCGCTACGCTTGCAACTGTGCTCGGTCATATCATCCGACGGCGCGCACTGAATGCCTTCGCGGCTGTTGGACACGTATGACACCACGTCGGCAAGCGGTACGGGATGTCTCCGGCACGCGCAGCGATGGTACGACGGTGATCTTCCGAAACAGTGAGATAGGATATTCGGACAGGTATAAAAGCACGTGCTCGCACTGTAAGTAGGGATCTGAACTCTGGTTTTCTGAGCTTTCTTCCTCCCAGCAAAACCCTAACCGCCTCAGTTCTTTCCGCTGAGCGGTTCTTTGTCTGAGCCCAAGTGACTGACTTGATCGTCGGAGGGTCCCTACCGGTATCACCGGTCTCCAGGGACTTTCTTGCAGGGCTCCGAGGAGAAGGACGTCCGTCTTCCCTGTGTTTGAGGAAGGTGACTTGGCGTCATCAGATTGGCGCGCCAGGAAGGGGGTGTAAGAAAGACGTCGAGCCAGCAGCTTACCTTTCTCTCTTTTCTACAAGATCTTGAAGCCATGGTGATGACTCGGACGAAGGGAGTTTCAGCCAGTCGCGCTGGGGGGTAGCGCTGCGGGGCCGGTCCACCCGCGGAGGCCCCCCCGACTCTCGCATCCAGTATTCCGGAGCCTCTGCATCTCCGGGGAGCAGGGCCTTCTGCTCCACAGAATGACGCTCCCGCGCCTGCTCCGCAGCAACCCCAGAAGATCGACTCACTGCCCTGGCCACGCAGGTCCAGTCTTTGGCGGCGATGGTTCAGGGCCTACAGCACCAGCAGGCGGCCTTGCAGCAGCCAGAGCCGAATCCGTCTGTCCCGGAGTGGTGCAACCCAGCCAGCATTCCTCCCGCCGGAGATCACCGGTTCCTGCGGATCGTCGCCACCGATCCCGGCCAAGCCTCACCACCGTGAAGCCTCTAAAAGACCCCGGTCTCCCTCTCGCCACGCTAGTGTTTCTCCTAAGCGGCGGCACGGGAAGGAGGCGGAGCGCCCGCGCCGGCATCACCGCCCTCGTTCTTCCGAATCTTCGGAGGAGGGCTCTTTTGATGGCCGGATGCCTCGTCGAGCCGAGCGTCGACTTGAGGAGTGTAATCAGAAGCTGGAGGAGCTTATCCCACCTGCCGGAGGTAGACTACGACAGTCGGCCTCCCTTGTCTTGCCGCATCATGGAGGAGCCCATCCCATCGTGGTGCTTACGGACCAGCCCCTTCGAGCTATCTTATCTCGCCCCGACACCTCCGGTCGGTTGGCCAAGTGGGCCATTAAGCTAAGTGAGTTCGACCTGTCCATCCGGCCAAGGTCAGCCATGAAGTCCCAGGTGTTGGCGGATTTCCTGGTCGAGTGTTCCTGGACCGAGAGGGATATGGAGGGGGTGCGACCGGAGGAGTGTGGACTCTCCCTCATCTGAGGAGGCGGGGACTGGATCCTGCATGTGGATGGAGCGGCAAACTCTCAAGGAAGCGGAGCCGGACTCATTCTCGCGAGCCCAGAGGGAGACGTAGTGGAGTACGCTCTCAGATTCCAGTTCCCAGCAACTAATAATCAGGCGGAGTACGAAGCCTTGCTAGCGGGATGAGGTTAGCTGAGGGCTAGGTGCCGGGCGTTTGAGGGCCTTCACGGACTCTCAACTTGTTTCTGGACAGATCACCGGGGAGTACGAAGCTAGGGACCCAACCATGTCCCGATACTTGAGCAAGGTGCAGTCCCAGGCGTCTCATTTCTCTTACTTCCGCGTCAGCTATATCCCCAGAGCGGAGAATGCCAGGGCCGATGCATGTCCCGTCTGGCCACTTCGGTCGACGGACGTTGGGGAGGACATATGTGGAACACCTACAAGTCCCGAGCACCGAGGCCGGATGAAGCACTTGCCGGTGGAGCAAGAGCCCTCCTGGATGGACGCCTACATCCGGTATTTGACTGACGGTACCCTCCCGGAGAACCCCGCTGAGGCCAGGCTGCTCAGGCGGAGGGCCCCGAGATTCTTGATGATGAACGGGAAGCTTTATCGGAGATCCTTCTCATACCCAGTTCTCAGGTGTGTGGGGCCGGCCGAATCAGATTACATCCTCAGAGAGATCCACGAAGGTATATGCGGGAGTCACCTGGGGGGCAGAGCCCTAGCCTACAAGGCCCTGCGCCAAGGGTACTTCTGGCTGACGATGAAGGAAGACGCGGCTGAGCTTGTTAAGAAATGTGATAGCTGTCAACGTCACGCTAATATCCAGCGACAGCCGACGTCTCACCTGACCCCTTGGTGGCACCTTGGCCCTTCGCCCAGTGGGGCATGGATATCCTGGGACCATTTCCCCCGGCCTCCGGACAGCGAAAGTTCCTCTTGGTAGCGGTGGATCACTTCACCAAGTGGGTTGAAGCCGAGGCCTTGGCCAAGATTACCGAAAGCAAAGTGAGATCCTTCTTCTGGAAGTCCATCATATGTCGGTTTGGACTGCCGCACACATTAGTCACTGATAACGGCCGGCAATTTGACAACGCGCCCTTCCGGGAGTTCTGCTCTGAGCTGGGTATCCGTCAGAGGTTCACTTCCGTCGGGCATCCTCAAACCAACGGGGCGGCCGAGGTGACTAATCGGATCATTCTCCAGGGGCTGAGATCTCGGCTAGATGGCTGCAAGGGGCGATGGGTGGAGGAGCTCCCCAACGTGCTATGGGCCTACCACACAACGCCGCGAGCCCCCACCGGCGAAACGCCGTTCAGCTTAGTCTTTGGCTCTGAAGCTGTTATTCCGGTAGAGGTTGGTGCACCAAGCCCTCGGGTGGAAGCATACAGCGAGGAAGGTAACCCTGACCAACTGCGAGCCAACCTCGACCTGGTGGAGGAGGTGCGAGACCGGGCGCGGCTTCGAATGGCGGCCTACCGGCAGCGGGCCGCAAAGTACTACAACGCTCGTGTGCGCCCCCGGACGTTCCTGCCAGGAGATCTGGTCCTTCGACGGGCTGAGGTCTCGAAGCCAGCTGAGGGAGGCAAGCTAGCCCCAAATTGGGAGGGGCCTTACCGGATCGCCGAAACACTCCGCCACGGAGCTTATAAAATTGAAGAACTTGATGGGACGCCACTCCCAAGAACATGGAATGCAGATAACCTTCGTCGGTATTATCAGTAATGTATTCCTCCTCTCATGTCAAGTATCACCCCTGTATTCACTTGGGTTTCCACCCCTCATTCAATATTAACGATTCAATTTTAGCTACTGAAATCTTTCACAGAAAAGCCCTGCACCAACCAGGCATAAAGCCCAGTGTACCACTGGCAGAGCGGTGTACCACCGGCTCTCAGCAACAAAAGCCCGACCCTGGTCGGCACCAAAGCCCTGCACCAGCCAGGCATAAAGCCCAGTGTACCACTGGCAGAGCGTGTACCACCGGCTCTCAGCAACAAAAGCCCGACCCTGGTCGGCACCAAAGCCCTGCACCAGCCAGGCATAAAGCCCAGTGTACCACTGGCAGAGCGGTGTACCACCGGCTCTCAGCAACAAAAGCCCGACCCTGGTCGGCACCAAAGCCCTGCACCAGCCAGGCATAAAGCCCAGTGTACCACTGGCAGAGCGGTGTACCACCGGCTCTCAGCAACAAAAGCCCGACCCTGGTCGGCACCAAAGCCCTGCACCAGCCAGGCATAAAGCCCAGTGTACCACTGGCAGAGCGGTGTACCACCGGCTCTCAGCAACAAAAGCCCGACCCTGGTCGGCACCAAAGCCCTGCACCAGCCAGGCATAAAGCCCAGTGTACCACTGGCAGAGCGGTGTACCACCGGCTCTCAGCAACAAAAGCCCGACCCTGGTCGGCACCAAAGCCCTGCACCAGCCAGGCATAAAGCCCAGTGTACCACTGGCAGAGCGGTGTACCACCAGATCTCAGCAACAAAAGCCCGACACCCATCGGCGCCCAAAGCCCTGCGCTAGCCAGGCACGAAGCCCGACACTGTCGGCACCTAAAGCCCGCCTCGGACGATACAAGAAACTTCGGGCTTGCTGAACTTAAAGCCCGGCACCCGACGGCACAAAGTCCCGCCGGTCAGATAAAAGCCGACCCCCGTAGACACCAAAAGCCACGCGCCTATTTAGTACAAGGTCCAACACTCGGCAGGGCGTTGCGCCGATGGCCTCGAGGAGCCCGTCTACCTAACCTCTGACTGCGGCGTTTCCGCTCCGAAAAACTTACCCTCCCTGGTCCTAACTTTCGGGTCTAAACAGCTGGGGCGGAATATCTCGAGTTGAGAGTTGTCCCCCGGTGCTATCGGAACTAATGGGATCACAGGGCTACGTGTTGTCAATCGACGAAGTTCATGATAAGACAGAATGCATCTTGAAGAATGTTTTCATTAATTGAAAGGGACTACAAAATGCCGACGTTGTCGGACTTGTAAAAAAGAAAGAACAAAACAACAAGAGTGCGAGCTCACGGCTCTGCCGGTGCGGGCTCATCATCAGAAGGGGCCAAGTCAGACAAACGCTCCAGCTCAACCTCCAGGGCCTGGGGGAAGTTCAGGTCCCTGGCCACCTTCTCCTTGCCATGCTGGAACCCGTCGAGGAATACAGCCGCCGAGGCTTCGGCCAGGTCGTCTGTGAAGCGCCCGGACGCCTTGTACTCCTCTATGAGCCCAGCGGCCCGGACCTTCTCTGCAGCAAGGGCTTCCGTTGCAACCCTTTCAGCCTCCCGGCGCGGCTCACCTCCTCTTTGGACCGGCTCACCTCCTCCTTCGCCGCTCGCGCCTCTTCTGTCACCGTGCCGCGCTCCTCGGCCTCCCGGAGGGCTGAGGTTAGCTCAGAGATATGCATGTCCCTGGCCATTACAGTGTTCTCAGCCTCCGTCATTTGGAGGAGCGCTGTGCGTGCACGGTTGGCTTCAATCTCCGCCCGGCTCTCGGCGGCCTGCACCTCGTCCGCCCAGGCGCTTCTGGCCGACTCCAGCGCCTTCTCGGCCACCGCTGTGCGGCACCGAGCCTCCTCGACCTCCTTCTGCGTCTCCCGCAGAAGGACCTTCCCATCGCGCATTGCTTCCCTGGCGGCCCTTAGGGAGTATGCAATCTGCGCGCGTAAGCTCCAGGTCAGCTAAAGGAAGGGAATAAAAGGTAAAGGGCAAGAAGATCACTTACCCTGACGATAGCAGCATAGGAGTCCTGAAAGAACGCGCTCGCTTTCTGGTGACTGAGGTCCTCCAGGATCTCAGGACAAAGATCGGGCCAGGACTCGCTCAGCCCAGCGACCGTCGTTCAGGGAGTCTCGGGGTGGCCCGGGCTCGCCCCCACCTCGCTCCGTCGTTTCGGCTGTCCCGGTTCGGTGCGTGGGCCACTCCTGGGCGACCCCTCAGGGGGTGGACTCATGGAACCAGATGGTCCCTCACCCCAATCCCTGGTGGCATCCGGTGGGGTCGGTCCCCCAGGAGCCGGGGACTCTTCGGTCAATATGGGCCCCTCCGTCGCCGGCTCCTCAACGGCGACTCCTGCGGTTGTCCCCACCCCTGGTGGAGTGTCGGCCGTGAGGTCAACCTCCGGAACAGCTGGGACATCTTGCGGAGCCGGGGGTGGGAGACTTGGGCCGGTGGGAGGGCCCGAGCCATCGGACGCTTCGGGGCTGGGGCCTGCTGACCCCTGGATGGTCCTTCCCGGGCCCTCTTCTTGGAGGCAGCCCTTAGCAGCTTTGCCGCCGGTATCTTCATGGCTGCAAGGCATCAGTTGAGTTTTTTTTAAAAAAAAAAGAGAAAGAAAAGGGGAGATAGAAGCGAAATTTTGGCTAAGGATGGAGAGGACTTACCCCGATGAGGAATGAGACCCACCGACTCCAAGTTATCCTCCAATTTTTTCGCCAATGAAACTATTACTCGTATTAGCGAATGCGTTCCGAGTTGTAAGATAAATAGATAATATATATATATATATATGGAAAAAGAAAGTTGCATCTGCACCACAACCTCTCATCAAAAAGGCATCATCACGGCATCTGATATTATTATCAGAGATTATTTAATACCACCCGTAAAGTTAAAAATTGAAGATTGATAGGACATGGTCCATGTGATATCAGTGACAAAGTCACAGATCTATTTTTAACTTTCCTGAACCTCCAAGGACGTTAATTGTCATTTCTGAAAAAAAAAAAGAAAAAAAAAAGAAAAAAAAGAAAAGCCAAGCCAGACCAAAGCAAAGCAGAGCAGAGCAACAAGCCCAGACATACGAGCGGATGCAGGGCCACAACAACGTGATTAATCTGATTTAAGTAAGAGCCACAATCAGGTGAAACTCAAGCATATCTCGCAAAGTATGCTGGCTGTAACATAAAGAGCTCCGCTTACGCTAGCATGCTTTGTACACCTAGAGGCGATTAGCATGTATTCCGGAAGGAGCATTAAATGCATGACAGAGATTAAACCCAGCTGTCAAACTCCAGAAATCACAACACTTAGTAAGCACTGAATTGAGCGATGGGCGATCGGTTCAACCTTAATCCTACTATTTGACAAAACAAGGTGCCCGCACCATGCGTGGCCTCATGAAAGAAAACCTTAATCATTTTATAAGAAATTCGCCGACATTATTGTTTACCAGCTGCATTTGGATTTGTTCTGGTAAATGAAAGATTAAATATTAATCATCACTAATTTCTTATTAAGAGAAACTAATAAAAAAGATGGATGTCGGAAAGAGAATCTAAAACTTCAATATTGCTGCACCACTTGATGGCTTTGATGCAAACAAATAAAGGCCAAGGTCATTCTTGTTAATGACACCCCTGCCAATCCTGGAGTGGTAGAATTTTTCCTGCAGCAGATAAATCTTACACTTAGGTTAAAGTGATAATAGAATTTAATCTAGACGGCATCTATTTGTAATTACTGCAACAAGATGAACTTGTACAAAAGAAGCCAGAACTACCAAACCCCACTCTGGTCTGCACCATCATCATAAAATGCAAGTTAGACCTCTACCCAGTGTTAAAATATTGCTTGGAAAACAAGAATATTAACAAATGAATGTTGATGAAATATAATTTACTGCAGGTTAAGGATGAGGTTATTTGGTCTAACCCATTTACAAAGAATTGGTACTAGTTTACAGGTAATGGCAGTTGAGTATCTTCTGAATAGAGTCATGCATGTAATTAGGGAAGAAATCTTCAGCAGTCTGAAGTACAAGATTAGTCACAGAAATTAAGAATTTTTTCAATGTAATTTAACACAAAGATGAAGTAAACCCAAGTAGTCAGAAAAAAATAATAATAATAAAAACACTAGCTTCAACTCGTGAAAAATAATGAGTGGTTCCAGAGTTCTAGAAAAACAGTATGAGAAAATATCTATACAACAATTACAGTAGTTCGGTAATTAGTATTGCTGTAGTCTTCTTATAGAATTTGTATTTTATCATATTTCTTGTTCACATTCAGGGACCACTACTGTTATCGGTAGTCTACTGTTGTTAAAAAGCAGTGGCGGTTGGTGTCAGGAAACTGACCTTCAAATTAAGAATGAATTGAGGGACTATGCTTTCTTTAACTAAAGCAACTGCACAGCCACCCCATCCAGCACCTGTGAGTCTTGCACCAAGTGCTCCATTATCCCGACAAATCTTTACAAGTTCCTCTAATTCTGGGCAGCTGATTGAAGAAAACTGATTAAGGTGCTGGCAAGATATGATTATTTATGTAGCTTAATGGTGGTTACATAAATGGTCTGTGATGGTTGCAAAGTATATTACAAGGTGACATCCATAACATATGAGTGTTGCAACATTTGAGGGATGTATACAGCAGATAGGCCATACCTGCACTCATAAAGTACACTGCAACTATAGTGGCTCTCATTCATCAGGTCACCGAGTTTTTAAGCATGTCTTCATCACTGCAAATTGGATAAACTACAGGTTGCATTATTGAATCTCAAAAGAAAAAAGTATCAATAAATTTCAGATAAATTTCATTTTTCCATTTAATGTGACATATGGAAAAAGATAATAAGAAAGAAGAATATTTGAAACTTAAGTGCCCTGTCCTATCACACCAAATAATGCAAGACATAACTTGATAAATAACTTTTAGTACAAAAATACTTTCCTTCGTCATATTCTGGTTTGAAATAGGATGACAAGAAGCCACATATATATCTTTTGTTGATGCAGTGCAAAACATTAATCGATAACTATAAAATATTAAAATACTAAGTTTGCAAATTAATTCAACAGAAAATATGTGGAGGATAAGCAATTTTTAGTGGAAATATTGAAAAATATATGAATGTAACTTCAGGAGTTGTTTCATAATAAGGCCAGGGTCCATATTGATGGCCACTAGCAATCCCCATAACAAACCTGAATTTTATATGCATAAGAATGGAGAGGACTGATCCATATATGACAGAACCAAATAGGAATAAACAAAATGAGTATTTCTTCAGTGTTTTGCCGTCATTACCCCCCACCTAACAACAACAAAAAAAAAAATGATGAACTGTTGAATGATTTTGCAAATATGGTCGACTAAAGCTGGTAGCTTGCAGTCAAATTATTCAGCAGTTCATGCTTTTGTGGTATGCAATCCAAATGAATTAATTAAAGAAGTCCTCGCTGTGGAAGAGGCATAAGTCAAAGCATTCAAGTTTCAAAATCATTAGCCCGAATTGGAATGGTAGAAACAAGACATATCATGCTGAACTCTTGAAGTATATCATGCAAATCTGGCTAACATGTCAGCTTTCATTGGAAAGTTCATCATTGTTCCCAGGAAAATCATCAAAGTTTGTAGCAATCAGCAAAAACCATAAAATATCCACGAATTTTAAAACAACAGGAAAATTAGCAGAGAGGGGGAAAAAAGATATTGAAGTACAAGGCAGTTAAAATAATTTAGTCCTACAAATATAAATAAGATAGCAGCAAACTATGTGGCTATATGATCAGAAAATAACCGAACCATGGCTACAACAAAGTATAGCTGAGGATTTAGTTTGGAGTATATCACTGAAGTCATCTTGTAAATTCTAAGACTAAAATATACCCCAATTAAATTATAATATTATTCAATTGTAATTAAAAGCAATAGACAGAATGGAATAGTTCATAGCGTTCAGGAATTCATGCAATAACAAAAAGAAGTCTTTGGTTTAAGAGAAAAAGCCCAGAACATTTGCAAAAGAATGTAGATGAATGCACCTGAGTTTTGATAAGACGGTGTGCCTAAATGCATGAACACGCCTTGCCTCAGAGTAAACATGGGCGGCACGCTGGAACAATATACATGGAAGTCAATCAGATACTCAAGAAGAGTGAAAGAAAAAATGGATTTCGGAACCACAAGTCTGTCTTTTCAAAATTGCTATGAAGGTGAGAAATTCCAACCATAGTCCACAAAATTCAATTTCAATGAACAAAAAATTGCTTTCAAGGTATCTTCTTATCTCCATATATTATGCAAGATGCAGCAAATAATTACCAACTGTTGAATTTACAATACACCCAAGAAGTTTACCTATAAATAGCAGTTCAAACATAACGAAGAACAAAATTATGTCAGAATTTATAAATGTTTGGAAAAAAAGAAAAGAAACATTTCCTATTTTCTTTATTTTATATGACATGTTAATATTGTTTGGTTGAGTCGTGCAAGATTCCATAACTCAAGAATCATCATCATAAAGCAACAGAATGAACGGAGAATGTAACCAAGAAAAATGGAAGGGCAACAGATGATAGACCAAAAGGTAGAATTCTTGGCTACTAATTACAATTTCATATAAAGCAAGCAACAGCTGTAGCACCAAGCACCTAAAAGCTTGAATACATAAGAAATGTTCTAAGTTACAAATTATGCAACCAAATATGGGCTTGAAGGCAAGTTTGATTATAAAGGCATAAAGGGCACCTGAACACAACAAAGAGCAAAAAAATCCCAATTATGGATAACTTTTCGGATGAAGCATGGAACGCCGCAGGAAAGGTTTTACTAAAAAGGCCCCTAATATAGGTAAGTTTAATGATAAAGCATGGAATACAATCCTGTGAGACCGTGGTTATGCCCATCTCAACAGCCGTCCTATGGTTATATCCTCTATACATTTTTCTCTATTTGTTTCTTTTACTTCATTTTTTCCCTTCCTTTCTTTCTTTTTCTTCTCCTTTATTTAGTTTCCTTCTTTATTTCTTTCTTCCCTTTTCTTTTCCCTACCTTCTTTTCCTTTCCTTTCTTCTTCTGTCCCGTATAGATGGTTTTGAAGCCCTTTCCTTTCCTTTTCTTCTTCCTTTCGTTCTTTCTTTCTTCTTCCTTTTTTTTCTTACTTTCTTTACTCTCTTTATTCTTCCTTTCTTGTTTCCTCCTTCCCTTCCTTTATTCTTACAGCATAAATGGGTTCCAGAATCTTTTTCTTTCCTTTTCTTCTTCCTTCCATTCCTTTTTATTTCCTTTCTTCTTTCCTTCTTTTTTCCCTCTTTTTTTTTTGTTTCTGTATTCTTTTCTTTCTTCTTTCTCATGGATGGTTTCAGAGTCCTACACCTGTCACATTACCATTTTCTCAAAAAAACAGGATGGGACAGCTAGGACACCCAACATCCTGCTGCAATTTAAAATATTATGGTGAGCGTAACATGTTATAGTTAAATACAAAACTCAGAAATGATAAAATTTCGTGAAGTTTGGTTGCAGATCAATCCACTTGTTCTTGTTGGAGTTTGATAGCACCATCAAATATTTCAAATGCCCAAGAACTCATTAGTTGTATGTACAAATTTTACAATGACTAAAAAAAGGGTGTCAAGTCCCATTATCCTTACTTCCGGGATGATATGGGCAGTCAGAACCAATGAATTAATGCACCACCCATACTCAACCATACCGCCCAGAATGTATAATAATATCATTTAGAGACCAGTACATTCCCCCCCCCCCCCCCCCCCCCCCCCCCCCCCCCCGGAACCATCTTGTAGGTGAATCAACCTGTGTTGCCCTGAACCTGTCCGCATCATCCCATACCATTGGTAATCTTGTATGCGAATGAACCTATGCTGCCATGAACCTGTCTGCATCATCCCATACCATTTGGTACACTTCCTCCTACTCTTTTTCCTTTTGAACATTTTAATTAACAGGTACCAGTCCATCCTGATCCCATACATATTATATCAGCCAGTGACCAGTACGATCTGTACCTTGATATTTGAATCCTTGGTCACAACCATGTACACTCAATAAATTTTGGCTACTTAATTGCTGTTATTTTTGTTGCTTTCTATTCTGCACATGTGTTGAGAAAAGAGAAATCTATATGCATTATCTCAGTTCAATGAACTAAAGATTCACATTAAAATTTATGTGTTAATTGAACAGGACCTGATAAACTAGGAGCATGCACATTACAAACAATGCAAAATACAACTCAAAATTACCTGAAACAACTTAAATTGCCTAGCAGCTCTTAAAACATCTAATGAAGTAGGAGAATGTGCAAAAATGGTCGTAAGGCTCTCTCCTGTGACCTTCTCGATATCTTCGGTAGTGTAAGGCTCCTCTTTCAGTAGTTCCTGTATAACATGATAAGAATATAAATTAAACTCTACAAAATAAAATAAAAGATAATCATAGTGCAGAAGGGAATCCTGGAAAACTTTAAATTGTTAAGGGGATAATTCTCTGAACTAAATTAGCAGGATACCCCATGGTTCACAAAATTTCAGGACAATAACTGCTGAAACAGAATGTCATCTAGATATATTTTAAATTCTATATTGCTCATATGGAAAACCTTTTTGCATTAGAGAAGCAGAATCAATTAGAATTATTAAATTCTTGGACATGAAGAACAAAGAGGATATAAGTAAACAGGATAAATGTAGCTCATATTGGATGCAGGCATCATAAAACTAGGAAGCTTCAGCGAAGAATGAGTATAGCAGAGATAGGAATTATTAGTGAAGACTAGGCATGTTAGAGACTTAGAAATTGCATACAGAAAGGACAAAATATTGGTTTACTGCTCTATATGGTAAGGGCATGCATAGTTAAGTGGGATCGCGCTGCTTGATGCCGCCCAGTAAATACCATGTCAGGCCAGAATCACTGGCCAATGTTGGGTCAGCTTTACACACATCATCTTTTTTTATAACCTTTTATTTATTAAAAAGTTTATTACTCTTTTTAACATTTTTTGTTTTGGCATGGTGCTGAATGGCATGACACAGCCAGTGGACTATGCTAGCATGACTATTTTTGATGTAATGCTACCAGCACTCTAATCCCTAGGACAAGCCCATTGAAGGCTTAAGACGATTCCAGTATAAGGAAATTCTCAAATATATGCTGATGAATATAGGAAGAGGTGGGTAAGCCTAAAGGTTGGACAACCGAAAGTTGAGAGCAAGGAATTGAAGGACTTGCAATGGCCCTAGAGGTAGAGCTTGATATGAATAATTGGCGGAAAAGGATTCTTGAATTGAATATCAAATAATTGGGCCCAGATTTAACATCTATAGTTAATTGATTATTGTTTTACACATTGGGTTCCACTGCATGTGCATAGTTCTAATCACAAATTATATCATAGAGTAACTGCATTCCTCTCTCAGCCAATGTCAACTCTTTAGAAGAACCTATACTGGATTCCTAATTTTTTGCATGTCTCTTCAACTTTCAAAATAGCTAAACATTAATTGGTCATTGTTTTGCACAATGGGTGACACTTCATGTACTTGCACACTTCTAATCACAAATTACATCATACAGAGTAACTATGTCCCTCTATTAGCTATTTCAATTCTTTACTAGATTGTTAATTTTTGCATGCCTTTTCTTAAAGTAATTTAACATTTTGGCACAAGAATCTTACCGAATACATGAAGCCATGACTAAGAATTTATTTTAAGCCATCAAAATCGAGAATTTGTTTAGCTTAGGAACTAGCCCTGAACCGTTAATGACCTAGTCATTTTTCAATTCCTTCTGCATGAGAATCTTAAGATGTATTTGGTTTTTGAGAACAACCTTATTTTCCATTTTCATTTTCATAGGAAATAGAACATGCTAGCAATAAAGCGTTTGATAATTGAAAATGAAAACAGATTTTTAGAAAACATACTTTCAAATAGCAAAAAATTGAAAATAATTTAAAGATGTTTTCATTGTTTCCATCAAAACAAAGAGAATAGAAACAAAGGCTATAGAACTTAAAAACATAGGAGTGAACTATATTTCCTTTAATTTTTTTCACCTACCCTTTTAGGAGGTGTCTTTGCAACAAAAAAAAAGAGAAAATAATTTTTGCTCTCACTTATTTAGAAAACAAAATATAGAAAATGAAAATAGAAAATGAAAATGGAAAACATTCTTAAAAACCAAACGCAGCCTTACTTCTATAGAGAAATTCAGCTAGTTATTATTGATTTAACTGTACATGAGCTAGGCCTTTGCTACGTTATTCAGTTATTGGCATACCAGCACAACCCCCATAAGCTATAAGATGAGTCTCCTCTTCAGAAATAATTACTAATTATTGGAAAATTAGTTTTCATGAACCCTAAAATGCATGGACTATGTATGATTAAGATTACAGCAAGTGTAAGAAAAATAAAACAGCAGCAACAACAAAACCTTAACAGCCACTCCAGGATCAGAAGATCCATGGCTATCAGCAAATTTGAGACACATCCCTTCAACATCAGACAGAGTCTTCACATTGGAGATTGCCTCAGCTGGTTTCATTCCTAGCTTTATGGCGAGAACAATCTGCAAGTTAAGCAAAATTGCTATTATTGTAGACGTAAACAAATGAAATAGTGTCAGAATAAGAATATTGACACCCAAAAATGAAACACAAAAGAAAAACTTCTTGATAGAGGAGTCCAAAATACCATGTGAATGGTGACATGGTGCATGTTGTATAACACTTTAGTTTCAGCCAAAAATATAGTTTGAGATCAAGATAAAGAGTAAAAAGGATGCACGCTAAGAATGGTAATTATATTTCAACAATTTAAAAAATTAAAGGAATAAAATTTGGAGACAATCTTTTTCCATGCAAGCATTTTTCCCATTAGCTATATGGCAGTTTTGAACACTGCAATTCTGATAGTAACAATACTAATGTCATAACTGAATTATGCAGTCACACCTTCTTTTCTATTCCTTACTTTTTTTAGTGGTGCTGATGGTGAGGGAGCTATATCTTCCTTCAAAATTCAAATTTTATATTACAAAAAAAGGGGAAAAAAGGCAGCAATTTCATGTGCAAGTTTCCATTACCAGGAACAATGCCAAAACATTTCCTTTTTTCTTAAGCAAATATGGTCCCCACCCTATGTTTCTTCTAACAGACTGGTCCACAACATTCACCACCCAACGGATATTGTTAACTATTTTTTTCTTCAAATGATGATAAATCCCCTGGAATCTTGGATCGTTATTGATTTTCATTCTCCTTGATCCATGCTAATCTTGCTTATCTTCCATCCGCATTCTATGCCCAGTCCTACAATTGGCCAGAACAATGAACAACAGGATCTGAATTGGCAAAAAAACTTGGTGAATGAATATTCAGTTCAATTCTTGTGGGGTTACAAACAAGTAGCAGGGGCAAACGATGGATATGAAGAAGGATCATTTTCATGGAGAAAATAGCATGCCCTTTTTAAGAAATGGGTGATGATTTTAACAGGCTTGTATACATCAAAGGAGGAAAGCATTGAGTTTGCTAAGAAACAAAAAAGGATTTTTTTTGTAGTGTTTCTAAAAATAATGGCATGCAAAGCTCCCAAGAAGGAAATAAAAAAATGGGGAGCAAGTGAGATCCCACGTCTGAATGGTGACACACCTAAGTCAGTGCAAAAAAATATTTTCAAAGCCAGCAGTAGGCAACTATGGTGATGAAAACTGTTGCCCACCACCAAGGCAGGGCAAGTCATATGCTTTGAAAGGTAATAGAAATGTCAGAGTAGCAGAAAAAATGGATGAGAACATGAGCAAAAGAATGACGGAAAGGTGTTGTCAAAAGCCAACCACAACAGCTGGGATAAGATTTGTGGGTGATGCAAATATTACTTGAGATATAAACACTTACTAAGTCTTACATCAAAAAAAAAAAAAAAACTAAGTCAATAACTGGCTAAACAAGTACAGCATCAAAGTTTTCATTAGCATAACCACTGCACTTAGATCAATTATATGGAAATCCTGTTTAAAAAATCTGAATCATTTCCTAATGCTCAGTTCCCAAGAATACTTTCCAACAAAAATTAGACACAATAAATGATGTAACATATCATGGCATAATTTTGGGAATGGCACTCAATTCAACTGCAAGTTTTCTGTCTCTGCAAGAATTGGGAGTGGGAACTTACAGTAGCCAAGCAGCATTCTACAACACGGTTATTATAATTTGTTGCAGCTGTCACTGCCTTCTGAGATTCTGCCAGTGAATGTGCAATTATAAAAGTACCACCAGCGGGTAATTGGACATCGCTTGCATGGATAGGATTGAAATCTATTAACTCAGCAAATCCATTTTTGGCCATGACAGATATTGCCTGTCATATAAAATGATGCAAAGTCTGATGAAGGAACTTCATTATTAGCAAAAATACATATATTCAAAATCAAACACAAGAAAAATCCACGCAGTAAACAAATATGTTGAAAAGAAATAACAAATAGACCAGAACAGGAACTACGAGCCCTTTTCAATATTGTAATGCAAGCAATGCAAGATACTGTTTCATGAAACTACTGATCAATAGAAGAACAAAAAAGCACAAGCACCACAGGAATCTCATTTTATCTAAGATGGATTAATTATCATCAAATCGGATTAAGCACAAACTATATTAAGACAGGATGGTTATTGCAAATTTACTACGCAGCTAAAAAACTCAGACATAGTCAAAAATCAAAAGCTGTGATCCTCCCTCATTATGAATATATAACCATTTAATTTGGCATTTATAACATACAACAGCTATTCCATTTTTTTTGGCCAGGGGTGGCTGGGGCAGGGAGGGCTACAGTGGGAGCCCTTGTCTCAATAGAAAAGGATACAAGGTACAATTAGAAGTGTCAGCAGAAACTAAATAAGAAAGCTGCAGGTGTAAGGATTCTGGAGACCTGGTAACATGGTTAATGGTCTCCCTGCAAGGAACAGCTATTCCAGTTTTACAGTGCAGCTTAAACACAGGACCCATGTAAAAATAAAAAACATGACCACATTATCTAATTGTGATTGTTTCAAATTTTGCATTTATATGGTAGTTCTATAAGCCAGAATATTAAAACTGGGCTTTAAAATACACCTTAATTAATGCATGAGACAGAGGTATTAGCTAACATGCAGTGAACTCTACAAACCAACAATAGGATCACTAATCTAGTGGCTATAAGATCTCTGAAACCAAGAATATTCTTATTGCACTTGATAAGTAACTATGAGTTAAGTTTTGAGAGATTGCAGCCCAAAGATGGAACAGACAAGCGATGTAAATCATTTGCAAATAGTAATATGCAGCCATATGAGCAAAAATGTGTTCCACAACCTAGAGATGAGAAAATTGGTTTTGTTTTGTTATCCCTTAAACTATAATTTGCTCACAATTTGAAATGGTTAAAAGACAGAGCTATTAAACAGAATAATCATTATAAAATTTAGTCAACTGAGTTACAAGGTTGAAGGGTCTCAGTCATGTGTGCACAAGTTATTTTCTTCAAAAAGGAATATAACATAACTTTGGAAAAAATTATGAACAAAAGTTGATGTGAACAATTCACCTGGTCCATGCCTCCAGATTGTGTTCCAATGTGGCGTTCACATTCACATGTAAGTTGAGCAATTTCTTTCTGCAAAATAGTAAATGATAAAATATTAAATTCACATTCACCAAAGTCCCTCTTCTGTTGTCCACGAAGACAACATACAGGACATGCTACAACCATTTTATTGTCATGTTAAATTTCAATGTACAGGTAGAACAACAGAGGATAATGATTAAATTTATGGAGCTTCAGCGTAGGTGCCAAACTCAAGGCAAATGCTTGAAAATTTAATGCTCCTGAGGAACTATTATCATTCAAATTTTGTTTATTAACCATCAAGTTGCAAATACAGCTTAAGTTCTCAATTGAACTCTCACATTATAACTTCTACAGATTATCTGTGTAGCATGCCAATTTGATTATTGTTTAAGCAGATAATATTCCAACAGTTGATTTTAAGTTAACATTTTGCTAACAATATGTCAAAAATCTGAATAACAATTAGCAGCCTGTTTTCAAACCTCTGGTATACAACAACAACGACAAAACCTTAATCTCAAGCTAACCTCTGGTGTACAATGCTTGGAAAATAAATGTACACAAATAGCATCAGAAAAATAAAAGGAATCAACTATTTAACCTGAGATACAAATCATTTGGGAGAAAGCTAGCCATGGGCTGACTAGTCATCTGTTGATGTGTCTATAGTTCTCTTTGGTTGTGAGTTTGTGATAGCATCAATGATGGATTTACAACTAAATAGTTTAGCAACCCAAAATTTCCCTACAATCGTGAACAGAATGTTTGTATGATAGGACTTGGGGACTGCACATTTGTGCTACTTGAAATATTTATTTTTTATTTGTTGAAATGAAACTCAATAGACCACTATCATAAAGGAGAAGCTAAGTTACCATAATCAGTTCTTGTTCTAGAAATCTAGAACCAAAATGACCCCAAAATAGCAGTCCCCCCCAAACATGCACACTCTGACCTATTAGGACAGAAGACAAATTTGCACAAAATTTGAGGGAAAATGAATGATGTACACAGCCATAGATGCAGCTTGAACAAAAAGCAACAATTATAAATTAGATAAGGCTTCTGCACAACATAAACTACAATTGTAGACAATCAACACAATCAATAATGATACTTTTTCAGAATTAGATGCGTGAAGTTGCTACCTTTGGGAAATTCTGGTCAAAAACAGCCATTGTAGCAATTGTGGCAGAGCAAACGAATGCTGCAGAGCTTGATAGCCCAGACCCTAAATGAAAACAAAAAATATAAAATTAGTTGTCGAACATATTGTGCTGCCAGTGGAGGCAGACCACTATTGCCCTTTCCCTGACGTTGTGGCCAGGAGGGTGTCAACAAAAACTGTTTTACATATCAATGACCATTCATGTAATAACAAGTTAGCAAATTGGAAATGAAAACTGAAGAGTGGCACCTGTTGGAACAATCCCATCAACAACAACATCAAGGCCAACAGGTGCACCAACATCTATTCCTTTCAATTTAGCAAACTCATAAAACCCTTTGTACCTGCAGATATATTTCATCAAGTAACTCAACCTAAGTCTTAAAGATACCATTGTCTAGAAACAACTAATTAAAATTCACAAAAAATGACATGACAAGTATAATACACCCACTGCTTTATACGTGCAGGCCTGTGGAAATCACAAAGGTGACAAAAAATTGACATGAGATGTATAATACACCCACTGCTTTATAAGTATAAAATGAAAATCTCCTTTAGATCCTTAATCACTATTCATCATTTCCTTTTTTTTCACCATTCATCATTGCCTTTTTTTATTAGTTTCATCTTTATCCAACCTTTTCAACTAAATGGAGACTCCATCCTCCTTGGGCTATAATTGGCTCATGCTCTAAATTTTCCAAGCATACTCCATTTGTTCTGTCCCATTTGCATTTGTTCAAAGTACATTTGGCTTAGCAACATTTTTTTGCTGTATGAATGCACTTTAAAAAAGTTATGATTGATGTGGAAATAGGCTGATCTACTTGCCTCCATTAACATCATATTCTTTAGCAAAAGCCTAACCTTTCCACCTTACTTCAATCCAGTTAATGGCATATGCTAAGCTAAGGGCTACAAATGGGCCACAGATGGCCAGAGGCCCATCTGTGGCCCACCAAGCTAGGCTAGTTTCTAGTCAGGCTTTGGGCTCACCTAGAGAAGATCTAGGTCAAGTTTGGGCCCAACTGCAAGCCCAAAGCTGGCTCAAAACTGGGCCCAAAGTTCAATGTCAAGAGCCTAATTTCATGCCAAGACTCCAATTCCCCTCCTCCAGCCCATTCCCCTTCCCCACCTGATTTCCTCTCTCTCTCTCTGCCCCCCCCCCCCCCCTCCTCCTCCTCCCACACAATCCCCTCTCTCTTTCTCTCAACCTCTCCTCAACTTCCTCATCTAATCTTCTCTAGGCCCCTAACCAATGTGCTCTCCCTCTCTCTCTCCACCTGCACTCTTCTCTCCCCTCCTGCAACATCCTTTCTTACCCAATCTCCTCTCTATTTTTCAGGATTAGGTCATTTCGAAGCTCAAAAAGTTTTTCAAGACAAACCTGAGCAAGAGTGAAGCCTAACTCATCCCAACATGATTCCATCTTGCAAGCATCATCAACTACATAGTCCAAATTCATGTAGATGTCCAACCATTTCTAAAGCCTAAACCATTAGAATCCTTCCAATTCTTGTTGTGGTATTCGGCAATATATGCTTGACCTCTCTTTAACATGTGGTGGACTGTGCGTACATCATCATTTGCTAACATTTGTCATTCTTGGACAATGCCCAGAGAATGAAGGTAATACTATGCTCTTGATTCTAGACAAGTATGAGATTTTTTTCTTTTAGCACTTCCACCCACTTCTCTAGTGCTACTTCTACCTTTCCCTCATCGAACTCACTCAACCTCCAACCCTCTCCTCTAACTAATTTGCCTCCCCTTCCCTAAGGTCTAATTTTTCTTAGCATTCCATTTCTTGCATGTAGACAGAGGAATTAATTGTTGATGTGCTGGTGGAGGCTTTCTATAGAGCTTTTGGTCATGTCATTTATGCATCAAAGGTATCACTAAGTACTGCCCTCTATTCTATTAAATTCCCCTTGTTAATTAATATGTATTCTATTTTTTTTTTTACCTCACTCAACCTCCAACCCTCTCCTCTAACTAATTTGCCTCCCCTTCCCTAACGTCTAATTTTTCTTAGCATTCCATTTCTTGCATGTAGACAGAGGAATTAATTGTTGATGTGCTGGTGGAGGCTTTCTATAGAGCTTTTGATCATGTCATTTATGCATCAAAGGTATCACTAAGTACTGCTCTCTATTCTATTAAATTCCACATGTTAATTAATATGTATTCTATTTTTTTGTTTACCTCCACGGTCATTCTCTTGCTTTCCAACCTTACAAGGCTATCTTTCAGTTCACTACTCACCAACATATTCAGAATTGCTACTCATTTCTCTATTATGGACAAGAATCATATAATATAAGAGATGGTGACAAAAATCAACTCATTCTAGTAATGTGATTTACCAAGGCCTAAACTTGTGAACAATGGAATCTCTTGGTGTTGGTTAAGAGGATTTTAATCTCACAGCAAATAAAGACCACTATTTCATTCTTGTTGCTGCTGTTGTTAGTGTGGTACATCAAAAGATCGACTTCAAGCTAAGAGATGCTCGATAGATGCTCAAGACTCTTACGAATGGCATAACTCTATCTTGATCCACCCTATCTAATTAAGTGCTTCGGGAAGGTTGTCTACATCTTTTGTCCAGTATGCACCTATTCCATCACCATGCTAGAATGGTTATGAGAATATATATCCTTACTTGATTCTTACTTGAATTTGATAAAAATATTCTAAAGGAAATTCCTTTTCTTTCCTCCCTTTGAAAGTGTTCTTATGTCTACAATGTACAGCATAGTGCTCTTATATGCATGTTAAATTGAAACATAGATTCCAAGTTTCACACCCTAATTCCACCCTCAGTCAACCATCAACAATTGACCTAGGGCACTCTGACAAATTTTATTTGCTTTTCCACTATAACGATAAAAAATATCCTTTATTTGGCTACAAATTAACTTCTCTGTACATCTAGACTATATTTGGTGGGAGAGAAATGTTAAAGTGAAATATTGAAGGTGAGAGCGAGTGTATTATTTTATTTTTGCAATTTATGAATATAATTGTTCACTGCTACATGCATTTCATGCCTCCAAGCAATGGTTAGAGTTATTCAATTAGCTCCTCCAACATGTTTTCTACAACTGCAACTTTGAGGTTTAATGGGATGTTCATTGATTCAGCACCTGAGATGATGACAACCTCTCTGCGTGCTGATTCAACCTATGAATTATATTAGAGGTACATATTTGAATATATTATTTCAACCAGAGCTCATATTAAGTAATGCTAAAGTTAATGGCAGAATGCTCACAATTAATCAAGAAAAAACAAAAAGGTTAAGAAGATGAAGCAGTTCATAATAAAAAAAATGGAGCATAGAGCCTCACCCACAAATAAAATAATGTCCCCACTTGTGGTTCTTCAAATCAACTTCCTGCAAAAATGCGAGTCACTGTATGTCCACACCATGATTAACGGAGAAGAACGTCTTACGAATGAGAAACGAATAAAAATAAAGAAACATCGAAACGCAATAATCTAACAAAATGTATTTGCAAATAAACAACGTAAAAATCCAACAAAAGATGAAGGTAAAAAGTCATTCCACAATTTCCTCTGCCTGGCACAGTTCTCAGCAGTCAAAAGTGTCTGCTCTACCAAACTCACCCAGGCAATTTTTTATTTTTTATTTTTTTTTTTAAGGGAACCCGCCAAGCAGCTACCCATTCCAAACATTGGTGCAACCGCCAAGGTCCTTGCATCTTTAAATTCTCACCTAGCATTTTTTGAAAAAAAAAATTTGTTTCCTATCATAGAGAAAAAATGGGGGAAAAAGAATGTTCTTGAATCATACCAAAAAAAAAAATGGAAATGCTGGAAATCTGATATGTTCGACATCAAATTATTCAACACAAAACCGAAGTAAAAAAAAAAAAGGAAAAAAAGAGGAAAAGATTCATACCTGATCAGGATCAGCAGGGTAAATACACATGGAGTACTTTCCACTGACGTTTCCAATCCGGAGCACCTTCGGAGACTCCCCAGCGTCGTGCCTCCTGATCGCCACGATCGTGTCCTGCCTTATCGCCATTGGCAGCACCGAGTAACCCTGGTGATCTATGTGCTCCCCGATCAGATTCACCCTCCCTACAAACCAAAACAAGAAACCCATCAAAACCGATCGACCCCACCACCGATTTCCGATAGCTCCGAACAAAACGAGTAGGGAATCCGGAACCTTACCCGGCGATCGAGCGTAGATCTCTGGCTCCTGGCCGAAGAGCTCGACGAACCTGGCCTTGAGCGTCTGGAACCGGAGCTCCGCTTCCTCCAGGGACGAGCCCTCGCCGTACACCGGCTCCAGGGATGAGTAGATCGGGACCGGAAGCTCCTCGTGCGCCATGGATCCAGACAAACTTCTCCGAACGTTAGGTTAGGGTTTCCTTCTCTCCCTTTCACTCTCCTTCCCTCGCGCTGGAGCTTCGCTCCTAAATATCTCTCAGATCTCCGCCGAAGGAGCTCCGGTACAACGCGCGAGCACTAAACGATAGGATAGAGAGAGCAATAACAACAGAACTTTGCATAAAATTTATATGCGAACCCAAAGATCCACCGTGCTTCCCATATGTGTGACTATTAAAGAAAACGTGAACGGCATATATAGGATGTCGCATATTGTTGGGAGTACGGTCGAGGTGAGAAGGAGGGGGAAGGGAGTTAGAGGAGAGGATCGCGGCCTACAGGTGGGGCCAAGCAGTAGCGGCCGTTTATTGACGTGGAATTTGTATGGACTAATCTGCCCCAGGTTGCATGATTCTCTATTTAAATCTAATCAGGGTCACGCTTAGTTAGGAAATTATAAAATATTCTTCGTGCTTAGAAAAATGAATGGGGTTTGATTGGTTTGTATTTTTTCTATGATTTTGAATGCTGATGGCATGTGCATGAATCTTAACATACAAGTTAATTAGTCTAAAATCTCATGGATTATGCTTGGAGGAACTTTGAATACATTAATATTGATAAGCTGAAGAATTATTATCAAATAAATGATAACATTCTTGTGCTAATTAGATGGCGCTAGGTGCAGCGTTAATGTAGAACAGTTCTTGACATATATATTTACTATCTCTCATATAATAGAACATTAGTTTGCTAATAAAATGGCGCTATATCCACTTGTGGACATATAGCACTATTATGTAAAGATCCAATGAGTTAGTAATCGTTGACATACATGAAGGATATGAAAATATTATTTTGATATAGGTTCATAAACCATCATATTTGAAGTGGACTGAATAATATCATTCATATTGAATTTATTCATAATTGAATAATAAAAATATATGTATATAAATATTGATATAGATACATTGATATCTTATCTATTTTGAGTCCTAGGACCCAAGTGTTATCAGGAAACATGATCTCGAGCAATTAGCTATTTTCAATCCCATAACAAATTTTGATTGCATGCTAAATTGAGCTCTAGCCCTGCTACAAAATGATAAATTTTTAGTTGCTCGGTATCATTAGTCCAATCATGAAGAGATTTTGGGAAAAATATAGTCTAATCATCAGTAAAATATTTGAATTAATTTTACTAGTACGCAAGTTATATTAGCCAATGTGAATCCACAATGCCAGGTTTAACTCAAGAGTAGAAAGAGACTAGGGGACCATAATTTTTTTTTTAAAAGAAATCCAATGCTTAAGTCAACTGAAAATATATTTAAAAAAAAAAAATCTTAGGATTCTTGAATGAAATACCTAGGACCTAGAAAACTAATTTTATAGGTGTCTGAAGAAGATGGCAGTCATAAAAATATATTTCTCAAATACATTGTCTGATTTAATGATTTTATATTAGATAAAAAGAATTCCGATCGAAATAGAATAGATTGATCGTCATGAGAAGAGAAGTAATGGAGATTTTTAGTGCACAAAAACGTAGTGAGGAGTAGTTGAAGCATGTGCTGTGCCACCAGGGCCTACATGCATAAAGGCTTTGCTGCTGGAGAAGGGAGGGGTGCAGCATAAAAGAGGGACTGAATGCTGCTTCTTTTTTTTCCAGCAGTGATTGTTTTTGTGTGTGATGTGAATCTTTATATAGCAGTCCTTTTAGCTTAGTGCAAAATGAAAATTAGTAGGTCAAAGTGCAAAATGAAAATTAGTAGATCAAAGTGTTAGGTAATATATTTGGATTTGTTATGGAAAAATGATCAAGATGTCTCTTCTAAGATTTGTCTTCAAAGTCCTCCTAACAAGTATTTATCCTTGATAAAACATTGTTAGAATCTATTTTTATGGTTAACTGATTACAGAGTACTTGCCCTGCCATACCAATTTTCTTTAGATTTTAGTTTTTTCTCATCATGTATAGTAGTAGTGTGATCATAACTGTATACAGTTTTTACCGTACATAATTATCTCTTTTTTCATGCATTATAATTATCTTCTTATTTCACACAATAAACATAAGTGGGCGTATAATTATTGTAAAGTAAGAAAGATAGGAAATAAAAGAAACTTGGTGCTGTGGATTAGAAATCAACAATAATTAAGTTGAAGTCCAATTCACTGAAGAGCTTGGCATCAATTAAACTTATTTTGTATTTTGGCTTCGTTAACAAGATACACCCTTAAGGAACAAGAACATTCAGGCTAAATAAAAGAAAATCCAGAGAACAATATGTTGTCACATGACAGTGCAGCTCAAGCCGAAGACACTTTGTAATAAAAAAAAGTTTTTTTGCACGGCATGCAGTGCAGAAGCGTGCACGTGCGGGCTGCACATGTGATATACAAAAGGATAAATTATTTTGACATGTACGGTTATATGCACGTGCAGTCAATCACTATGTATGGTAAGTCGCTTGCACCATACCTCATACACAAAGTTCTTTTCTACCTTGTAATACCATCAGCTCTTAACATATCCATGCACATGACAACCCTTTGTGGAAGAAGCCAAAGTGTTCAAATGGCCAACTATTAGTGGTAGAGATTTTCGTTATACACACACAAACTCACACAAACATATATAGCAATAATGATGCAATACTAGTTATATCATGTTCACTTAGAATTAATCTATTACAATAATTTTGATCCTGAGAGTATTGAAAAATAGTGGTGGCTTTATGATTTTTATTTAGATGTTGGCTTTGGGAGATTGAAATAAACCTGCTTCCATTGATTCACCGGGAAAACCTCTTGCTAATCATGCAACTGTCACGCATTAATCCAACCTTCAAATACCAGTAGTCTTCCATATTCACTTACAAACGTATTGCTTATATCCAATAAGCCATGTCGACTCTTGCATTTCTTTTATTTTTCAAATTCATATGTATATTGCCTATATTTTTTCTCTTGTGATCACCCTCTTGGTTCCTTAAGCTGCCATTATTTGTATCTCTTGCATGTAAAATTTATGGGTTTCTAATTAGCACATAAATTATGCAACATTATACCCCTTTGCTTAGCAATCAGCGATTCTAAGATTTCTTAGACGATGCATCCTCAAAAATCTAAATTGATAAGGTATTTAATTTTTGATAACTTATTTTTTCTTTTGATGTTTTGGTCAACTTCGATGAATTCATTCTTGTTCTAAAAACCTAAATGCTCCAAGTGCTATAAGCAGTAGCAATACTATTAATAATAATCAATTATTATTATTATAAAAAGCAGCAACAATAAAGTCTTGATTTCAAACTAATTAAAATTAACTAAAAGAATTCTTTTCTTTATTTTACTGATTTTATCATCATACTTTTTACTATTGTTATATAATAATAATTATTATTATTATAAATGAAAGTATCTTTTGATAAGTATGACTTTTATTTTTTTGAAACATCAAAAGATTCCAATTTTCTAGTTCTAATGAAGAAAAAATTGATACATCATAGTAGTGATAGCTGGTTTTTTTATAATTGCATATTATTGCTAACATTTTTGCCACTATGATTTATATTACTATTGCAAATATAAGAATTTTTTTATTATTACGCCTTTTGAAAATCCAATTACTTTTTGATCTTTCCTATTCACAATGAAAAGTTTGGCATGAAGCAGGTTAAAAGTTTAGCAAAGATGACATATAAACGAAATTGATCAAGCTCTACCACAAAGCCAATGATAGCATGGGGATAAAAAAATAAGAAAGATTATCTTATAGAAAGGGCAATGACATATAAAATATGTTTATCTTAAAAAAAAAGAAAGAAAGAAAGAAAGATTTACTTAACTGATTTACCTAACTTTTGCTCAAAGGGGACAAAGAGAAAAAGAATAAGAAAGATTGTCTTAGAAAAAGGGTCAATGACGTATAAATCATTCAACCTCATTGAATGGCACTCAACTAGCCCAGCTACAAAACAACTAAACTTGGACTTGGACCTCCAATAGGAAATAAAGTTCCTCATCACCATTACCAATCATAATGGTGCAATTCTCATAAGCCGCTACCACATATGTCGTCTTCTCCACGGGGCCAATGCCTAAGGCACTAAGGCTGAAGCTCACCTTCCTCTTTCAGTTGCTTTTAGGGGGCTACAACAATTTTCTATAAAGGAGCCATTTGTGAATAGACTTAATTTACTATATAGCTTGTAGGTCCGGTCAATCAAAGAGTGCATGTACTACTGTTATAGTTCTCGATTGCATTCTTAAGCTCATAACTCCACTTCCACACATAATTGATATGATCTATGAACCATATGGTACACCAAATCTACTGAAAATGACTTTTGATGGAGGATTAATTCAAGTAACGTTCCTGAATTATATATCTTCACTATCGTCTATATTGCTTGTGTTGACCACATCGATGTCAAAAGTGATATTGTTGTCAGCTAAGACATTGGGTTTCAAGGAGAGCGACTTATACTACCATCTAGAGTTTATATTGATGGTGTTGGAACTCATCTTGCAATTAAGATTGTTGTACTTAAAATTTGTGTATTTAAGGTTATAACCAAAGGGATAGAGAATGAGTTATTCTTGGATAAACTTAGTTTATCATATGGTTTATAAACCAAGTCAATCAGTGAGCGCACATTGTCACGTCCTCCTCTAGTTGTATTCATAGGCTTGTGGCTTCGCTTCCATTCATTGAATCTGCGATCCAATCAGAGGGAGCGTGTCAATCTAGTCATTCTTGCACTATGTCATCAAGGGTAGCCTTCCTCCTGTAAAATTAGAGCGAGTGTGATGAAATAAATCAATTGAAACAATGGTCCCTTCCTCAGATGTGGCTTTAGCTCCTTCCTTACCAGGGTTTCGAGCCCACCCAGATGATGGCATCCATCTTAGGATTGTTCTAAGCCAAGGAGACATCAAAACCACCACCTGATAAGATCACTGAACCTAAGAGAGAAAGAGAGAGATGGGGGGCATTACATCAAACACATTTATTTCGATAAATAATTCAAACTAACAAAAGTCCTACATAATCGCCAACTATAGTCTTGGTGGTTTGGATCGATATGAGGACCAATCGATGAAGGAATCAACCGGGTAATAACCGAGCATACCTTAGATTATACGGTACACAAACGCAGCAATAATCCAGGATGTTTTGTAGAGAAAAATAATTGAACAAACAAATAACATCACAAGAGAGATAATTAAGCAATAAATAAAAGATCAACACACTAGATGCAACATGGTTCGGCCTTTTATCCTTGGCCTATATCCATGGGCAAGACCTTCTCGATGATTCTTTTATTTATTAATCTACAGTACAAAATTACAAGAGAAAAATGATAAGAACTTACCTCTCAAAAGCCTCAGAACCCTCTCATAGGAACTCCAAAAAACCTCACCAACATGATCATCTCCAAACCGTACCCTTAACCTATGCTTATAGCCTCCTTTTTATAGTTCAAAACCCTATTTCTGCATGAATTGGGACAATAACCAGCCATTGAATCAAAACAAAAAGGACGGCCTGGATGTATAGGAAAGTAAACTCTATTCCTGCATGAATTGAAACAATAATCAGCCGTTGGATCAAAATATAAAAGGACAACCTGTAAGTATAAGAAAGTAAACCCGTGCGAGTATAACGAGCCGTGCATAGGTCTGCATCTCAACAATTATTTCACTTGAAGACATGTGCCGAATGCCAAAGAATATCATCCCTGAAGGCCTTGCCAACCTTCCACTGCTTAAGTAGCTTCAAGACTTGGTCAACATATCCGCTGGATTTGCATTGGTATGAATCTTCAATAGTGAGATTAAACCATCATCCACCACATTTCTCACAAAATGATAGCGAATGTTGATGTGCTTTGTTCGAGAATAAAACACCAGATTTTTTGCCAAGTGCAATGCGCTTTGACTATCACAATTCACTCTTATCACATTCTGTTTCATCCTGAATTCCTCAAGAAGCCTCTTAAGCCAAATAGCTTCTTACGTACATGTGCCATAGCAATATATTCTGCCTCTATAGTTGATAATGCGACCACTGACTGAAGCTTGGACTCTCAGCTTATAGCACCATCACTTATAGAGAACACATAACTTATGATATATCTTCTCTTGTCATGATCTACTGCAAAATCAGAATCCACATATCCAATGCACTCCAAATCTACTGAACCAAAATAGAGTGAAAAATCAATGTCCCCCTCAAATATATGAGGATCCACCTAATTGATTTCCAATGGTCACTACCTATATTTGCCATAAATTGGCTCACAACTCTTACTTCTTGTGCAAATGTCTAATCTTATACTTACCATGGCAAATATAAGACTCCCTACTGCTGATGAATATGGTACCCGGGACATATCAGCCTTTTCTGTTTCTATGCTGGATGATTGCTTTGATGATAATTTTAATTGGGTAGAAAACGGTGCAGAAATCGGCTTTGCATTCTGCATATTGAAGCACCGTAGAACCTTCTCCACATATCCCTTTTGTGAAAGCCAGACCTTCCTATCCTTCCTCTTCCGTAGCACCTTCATCCCGAGTATTTAGTTTACAGCTCCTAAGTCCTTCATTTCAAACTTCCCAGCCAACTGAGTTTTCATATTTGATATCTGACTCTTGTTATCCTTGTAATTATCATATCGTCGACATATAGCAACAAGATACAAAAGCTCCTATCATCATAGCTACATAAATATGCACAATGATCTTCCTCCAATCGATCAAATTTCAAACTCACCATAAAGGAATCAAATCACTTGTACCAACACCTTGGCGCCTATTTAAGACCGTACAATGATTTGTACAGTCGATAAACTAACTCTTCCTTGCCTTTTTTCAACAAAACCTTCAGGTTGTGACATATAAATCTCCTATTCTAAATTGTCACGTAAGAAAGCCGTCTTTACATCCATCTACTCAAGTTTCAAATTCATGACTGCCGCGATCGCCAAAATAACTCGAATAGTAGTCAATCGATCCATCGATGAGAAAATCTCATTAAAGTCAATCTCTGACTTCTGAGCATAACCGTTTACCATCAAACATGCTTTGAATCTTTTCATATTTTCATATGAATCCTTCTTCACTTTATATACTGATGCAGGCGATATTCAAAATGCCTGCAACTCAAGAACGATCTAATCGGCGAGAAAGAATTCGTCCAGGTTTGGTTCGTATCTTGACAGAAAAGGGGAAAATTTCAAATTTTGATCACTCACAATCCGAAATTTTAAAAGAAAGAGCAATTGAATTTTCAATTCAATTGTTTTGAATCAGAAAAAAAAAAAACATTCATCTCCATTCAAAAAAAAAAAAAAAAGAAATCTAAAATAGCGTCTTTTCTTCTCCTCTGACGGCCGCCCAAAACCAACCTAAATAAAAGAGATAAAACCCTAACATCATAAGTTTAGTTAAAATTACAACTATGCCATTAAAAACGAAAACAGGCCCAAAACTCCTATCAAACGAGCCCGGATGACCAAAATCCACAGCAGCTCATGGCCAACAGCGATGACTTTGAATCAGCAGCCCGTTTCCATGTGACCAGCCAAGTTTGGGCCCAGTCCGACACAGGAAATTTCAAGCCCGTTTGTTCTGCAACCTCTTGGACCTTCGTAGATTATCTGGTGTGGTCTTCCCTGACGTGGCCTGCTGACTCTGGGTTGCTGGTACAGGAACATCCAAGGACTGGTTCGACTGACCCGAACTCTGGTCCGAACTGATGTCCTCATCACTCTCCCCTTCCTCTGAAAAGCTTGACCTCAAGCTCGAATTCTCTCCTGCATAAGGGGTCAGATGCCGAATGTTGAACACATCCGAAATGAAGACATCATCTGGTAACTCAACCCGATAGGCATTGTCACCAAATTTCTCCAATACCTGGCATGGACCTATCTTCTTCGGCTTGAGCTTCGTAAAGCTCCCTGTGGATACCGCTCCCTCGGTAAGTAAACCCATACCAAATCGCCCACTTCAAAGGACTGTTGCCGACGCTGCTGATCAGCTTTCGCCTTGTATTTGGCGTAAGTCTGCTCCAATTTGGCTCTAACAGTCGCATGTATCTCTGCAAGTCAGACACTCTATCTTCGACCTTCTGACTCACCTTCTCTGGCGTCTCAACTGGCAGAACATCCAAAGGACCTCTTGGCAAGAACCCAAACAGTATCTGAAACGGAGCAAACCCTGTAGAACGGTTCACTGAAGAGTTGAACTCAAACTCAATCTTCGGCAAACACAAATCCCAGCTCCTGAATTCATGCACATTTGCCCGCAACAGATTACCCAAGCTACGATTGACAACTTCAGTCTGTCCATCCGTCTGAGGATGATAAGGACTGCTGAATTTCAACTTTGTGCCCAACTTCTTCCACAGCTCTCGCCAGAAGTGTCCCATAAACTTGCTGTCCCTGTCTGACACTATGGATGCCGGTATACCAAAATGCCGAACCACTGAAGCAAAATACAGGTCAGCAACCTTTTACGCATCAAAAGTGGTTTTGCATGGCAAGAAACACGCCACCTTACTGAACCGATCCACAATCACCATAATCGAATCCAGTCCCCTTGCTGTCCGCGGCAATCCTACAACAAAGTCCATAGAAACATCTCGCCATGGTGCCTCTGGGATAGGTAAAGGCGTGTACATACCTTGGTTCGTGTCTGTCCCCTTCGACTCTTGACACAACCTGCACCTCTTCACAAAAGCTTGACATCTCGGTCAAGACCAGGCCAATAAAACCGCTGCCGAATCAACCAGGCTGTTTTATCCCTTCCGAAGTGACCCTGGTTATGCAGTTCCTGGATGATCAACACACGAAGAGACGTATCAGGAACACATAAGCAGTTACCTCGAAACAAATATCCATCATGGAGAACGAAATCAGTTCGCTCCCCCGCCTCAATTTTGGCCAAAATCCCCTTGAAGTGCTCATCCACACGAATGTCCTCCCTTACACTCTCAAAGCCGAGAGTGTACACATGCATAGCGCCAATCAACAAGCTCCGCCTACTCAAAGCATCAGCCACTCTATTCAACGTACCAGACTTGTGCTTGATGCTGAAAGTGTATTCCTGCAAGGCACTCACCCACTTCGCATGCCTTGAACTCAGTTTATGCTGACCCTGTAAAACTTCAGCGCCTGATGGTCTGAATACAGTACAAACTCCCGCTGAATCAAGTAGTGGCGCCAATGCTGCAAGGATCTCACAATGGCGTACAATTCCAGATCATAAACCGAATAAGCAGTTTAGCTCCTCCCAGCTTCTCACTGAAGTATGCGACTGGTCTTCCTTCCTGGTTAAGCACTGCCCCAATTCCAGTCTTCGAAGCATCACAATCCACCTCAAAAACTCTATCAAAATCAGGAAGAACCAATAAAGGAGCTTCGGTCAATCTGACTTTCAGCCCATCAAATGCCTCCTGTGCGGCATCATTCCACCCAATCTGGCTCCCTTCAACAATTTCGTTAAAGGTGCAGCCAGCTCACTATACCCCTTGACAAACCTGCGATAAAACCCTACAAGACCAAAAAGGATCTCAATTCTGTCAAGGTTGAAGGTACTGGCCATTCCACAATTGCATGCACCTTATTCCTATCTGGGAGAATCCCCTCTCAGTCACAACGTACCCCAAAAAAATTAGTCTCCCAACCATCCAAATGCACTTCTCTGGGTTAGCAACTAACTGGTTCTCACGTAACACTGACAAAACCTGTGCCACATGGCCCACATGCTCTTCGGCTGTCCTGCTGTATATCAAAATATCATCAAAGTAGACAACCACAAATGAGCTAAGAAATGAACGTAAAACCTGGTTCATTACGCGCATGAACGTGCTCGGCGCGTTTGACAACCCGAATGGCATTACCAACCATTCATACAGCCCTTCCTTAGTCTTGAAGGCTGTCTTCCATTCGTCTCCAGGCTTCATCCTTATCTGATGGTACCCACTCTTCAAATCAATCTTCGTGAAGACCTTAGCACCACTCAACTGATCAAGCATGTCGTCCAACCGCGTATCGAAAACCTGTACTTCATAGTAATTTTGTTAACCGCGCGGCTGTCGACACACATGCGCCACGTACCATCCTTCTTCGGTACCAAAGGGCTGGCACCGCGCACGGCTAATGCTCTCCCGTACGAACCCCTTGTCCAAAAGTTCTTGGACCTGCCTCCTCAATTCCTCATGTTGTTGCGGTGTCATCCGATAATGAGCCTTATTCGGCAACACTGAGCCCGGAATAAGGTCAATGCCGTGCTGAATATCTCGGAGAGGTGGTAATCCAGCCGGTAGCTCCTTTGATACAACATCTCGGAATTCCTCCAAGATAGACACCAACTCCTCAGGAATCATATTTGGCCTTTGCTCCTCTTCCACGCCGAAGTCTCCTGACTTGCTCACCAAAGCAAAACAAACATCCTCTCCATCCAAACTCGCATCGAATTCTGTGCTTGGTAAACAAATTACTGTATTCTGTCCACTCACTTCCTGAAGCGGCTTCAAAATAACTTTCCTCCCATCTGGACGCAGCATATAACTGGGTGTACCCATTGTACACTGCCCTATTATCAAACTGCCACGGACGCCCAGTATGATGTGAGTAGCATCCATTGGAACAACATCCGCCTCAATAGTTGTCTCGAAATGAGGACCAAAACACAGTGACAACTTACACCTTCGGCTGACCTGAATGTCTGCATTTCGGTTCACCCAACCGAGCTTATATGGATGTGGGTGAGGGTCTGTCTGCAACCCCAGCTTCTTCACAGCCTCCTCTGCTATCACATTCTCCCAACTGCCGGAGTCTATGATAACACGACATGTTTTGCCAGCCACAAAACATTTCGTTGTGAAGATGTCGTGCCGACGCCAATCCTCATCTGATCTCGGCGCCAGACACATTCTTCGTATCACCAAGCTCTCCCCTTGAATATGGTCCGGATCAATAACACACAGCTCATCATTAAATTCCTCATCCTCAGGGAACTCTCCTCCATTTTCGTCCTCCATATAATCCTCCATATACAACTGAGCTCGCGCCTTGGGGCATTCATTGGCATAGTGCCCCAAATTCTGACACCGATGGCACCGAATGTTAGCCCTGTTGCTGCCCACTCTCGCCTGAGAACCTGAGGTTCCACTCGACCCTGTTGGTCTTGGAGGTACTGATGCCTGCGGCCTCGCTACTGGAGGCATAAATTTGCCCCCTGAATTCTGCCCTGAACTCTGGCCCGTAGTAAAACCCCCTCTGCTCTGAAACCCCCTGTTTCTCATCAAGCTCTTTTCCACTGCCTGAGCCCTCATATGCGCATCTCCTACGCTATCAATTCGATGCACAGCCAGTGCATCTTGGATTGGCAGCCGCAAGCCATGAAGATACATGGCTATCAATCTCGGTTCAGCCTCAATCAACCGATTTCGTGCAACCAATCGATAAAATTCAGTTGTGTACTCCTCGACGCTCCGACTACCTTGCGTCAAACCATGCAACTTCGAATACAAAATCTGCTCATGGTTCGGAGGCAAAAACTCCCTGTTCATCTCCTGCTTTAGCGCTGCCCATGACGCTAATGGAGGTCTCCCATCCATATATCTACGATAGTGCTGCGCATGCCACCAAGCAGCAGCCCTATCTCTGAATCGAATTGTGACAAGCGGTACCTGCTTGTCTAAGGGCACCTCCTTCAGACGAAAAACATCATCGACCTGAAGGGTCCAATCTACATACTCGTCTGGGTTAATTCCTCCTTTAAACTCTGGAATTTCGACCCTGAAGCCTGCTTCCCACCGATTCTGATTTTCGAAATAGGGAGGTTGATCGACATACCTTGGAAGTCCAACATCAGGCCTCTGTTGCCCTCTTCGAATTGGTGGTGCCTCCAGATTTTCGAAACCCCTCTCCCTACCTTCATCAATTTCATCACGCTCCTCCACGCGAAGGGGTTGGGCACGATTCTGCACCTCCAGCCGCGCCATCATCGCCTGCATGGTTTGCATCATCTGTTGCATCACCTGGTGCTGGTCTCGCATGGCGTCTTGCATAGCATCTCTCACGGCGTCTCTCAGGGATTGATCATTGTTCTTCTGCTCCATTGGATCAAATTTCGGTTAGGGTTGATATTTGGGTTTGGAAGGAATGGATCAAGATGGTAATGGAAGGAATGGATCAAGGCGGTAATGGAAGGAATGGATCAAGGCTCTGATACCAAGTTGATGCAGGGCGATATTCAAAACGCCTGCAACTCAAGAACGATCTAATCTGCGAGAAAAGAATTCGTCCAGGTTTGGTTCGAATCTTGACAAGAAAAGGGGAAAATTTCGAATTTTGATCACTCACAATCCGAAATTTAAAGGAAGAGCAATTGAATTTTCAATTCAATTGTTTTGAATCAGAAAAAAAAAGAAAACATTCATCTTTATTCAAGAGGAAAAAAAAAGGAAATCTAAAACAGCGTCTTTCTTCTCTGCCTCTGACGGCCGCCCAAAACCAACTTAAATAAGAGAGAAAACCCTAACATCATAAGTTCAGAAAAATTACAACTATGCCATTAAAAACGAAAACAGGCCCAAAACTCCTATCAGACGAGCCCGGATGGCCAAAATCCACAGCAGCTCATTGCCAACGGCAATGACTTTGAATCAGCAGTCCGTTTCCATGTGACCAGCCAAGTTTGGGCCCAGTCCGACACATAAAATTTCAAGCCCGTTTGTTCTGCAACCTCTTGGACCTTCGTAGATTATCTGGTGTGGTCTTCCCTGACGTGGCCTGCTGACTCTGGGTTGCTGGTACAGGAACATCCAAGGACTGGTTCGACTGACCCGAACTCTGGTCTGAACTGATGTCCTCATCACTCTCCCCTTCCTCTGAAAAGCTTGACCTCAAGCTCGAATTCTCTCCTGCATAAGGGGTCAGATGCCGAATGTTGAACACATCCGAAATGAAGACATCATCTGGTAACTCAACCCGATAGGCATTGTCACCAAATTTCTCCAATACCTGGCATGGACCTATCTTCTTCGGCTTGAGCTTCGTTAAAGCTCCCTGTGGATACCGCTCCCTCGGTAAGTAAACCCATACCAAATCGCCCACTTCAAAGGACTGTTGCCGACGCTGCTGATCAGCTTTCGCCTTGTATTTGGCGTAAGTCTGCTCCAATTTGGCTCTAACAGTCGCATGTATCTCCTGCAAGTCAGACACTCTATCTTCGACCTTCTGACTCACCTTCTCTGGCGACTCAACTGGCAGAACATCCAAAGGACCTCTTGGCAAGAACCCAAACAGTATCTGAAACGGAGCAAACCCTGTAGAACGGTTCACTGAAGAGTTGAACTCAAACTCAATCTTCGGCAAACACAAATCCCAGCTCCTGAATTCATGCACATTTGCCCGCAACAGATTACCCAAGCTACGGTTGACAACTTCAGTCTGTCCATCCGTCTGAGGATGATAAGGACTGCTGAATTTCAACTTTGTGCCCAACTTCTTCCACAGCTCTCGCCAGAAGTGTCCCATAAACTTGCTGTCCCTGTCTGACACTATGGATGCCGGTATACCAAAATGTCGAACCACTGAAGCAAAATATAAGTCAGCAACCTTTGACGCATCAAAAGTGGTTTTGCATGGCAAGAAACACGCCACCTTACTGAACCGATCCACAATCACCATAATCGAATCCAGTCCCCTTGCTGTCCGCGGCAATCCTACAACAAAGTCCATAGAAACATCTCGCCATGGTGCCTCTGGGATAGGTAAAGGCGTGTACATACCTTGGTTCGTGTCTGTCCCCTTCGACTCTTGACACAACCTGCACCTCTTCACAAAAGCCTTGACATCTCGGTCAAGACCAGGCCAATAAAACCGCTGCCGAATCAACCAGGCTGTTTTATCCCTTCCGAAGTGACCCTGGTTATGCAGTTCCTGGATGATCAACACACGAAGAGACGTATCAGGAACACATAAGCAGTTACCTCGAAACAAATATCCATCATGGAGAACGAAATCAGTTCGCTCCCCCGCCTCAATTTTGGCCAAAATCCCCTTGAAGTGCTCATCCACACGAATGTCCTCCCTTACACTCTCAAAGCCGAGAGTGTACACATGCATAGCGCCAATCAACAAGCTCCGCCTACTCAAAGCATCAGCCACTCTATTCAACGTACCAGACTTGTGCTTGATGCTGAAAGTGTATTCCTGCAAGGCACTCACCCACTTCGCATGCCTTGAACTCAGTTTATGCTGACCCTGTAAGAACTTCAGCGCCTGATGGTCTGAATACAGTACAAACTCCCGCTGAATCAAGTAGTGGCGCCAATGCTGCAAGGATCTCACAATGGCGTACAATTTCAGATCATAAACCGAATAAGCCAGTTTAGCTCCTCCCAGCTTCTCACTGAAGTATGCGACTGGTCTTCCTTCCTGGTTAAGCACTGCCCCAATTCCAGTCTTCGAAGCATCACAATCCACCTCAAAAACTCTATCAAAATCAGGAAGAACCAATAAAGGAGCTTCGGTCAATCTGACTTTCAGCCCATCAAATGCCTCCTGTGCGGCATCATTCCACCCGAATCTGGCTCCCTTCAATAATTCCGTTAAAGGTGCAGCCAGCTCACTATACCCCTTGACAAACCTGCGATAAAACCCTGCAAGACCCAAAAAGGATCTCAATTCTGTCAAGGTTGAAGGTACTGGCCATTCCACAATTGCATGCACCTTATTCCTATCTGGGAGAATCCCCTCTCCAGTCACAACGTACCCCAGAAAAATTAGTCTCCCAACCATCCAAATGCACTTCTCTGGGTTAGCAACTAACTGGTTCTCACGTAACACTGACAAAACCTGTGCCACATGGCCCACATGCTCTTCGGCTGTCCTGCTGTATATCAAAATATCATCAAAGTAGACAACCACAAATGAGCTAAGAAATGGACGTAAAACCTGGTTCATTACGCGCATGAACGTGCTCGGCGCGTTTGACAACCCGAATGGCATTACCAACCATTCATACAGCCCTTCCTTAGTCTTGAAGGCTGTCTTCCATTCGTCTCCAGGCTTCATCCTTATCTGATGGTACCCACTCTTCAAATCAATCTTCGTGAAGACCTTAGCACCACTCAACTGATCAAGCATGTCGTCCAACCTCGGTATCGGGAACCTGTACTTCACAGTAATTTTGTTAACCGCGCGGCTGTCGACACACATGCGCCACGTACCATCCTTCTTCGGTACCAAAAGGGCTGGCACCGCGCACGGGCTAATGCTCTCCCGTACGAACCCCTTGTCCAAAAGTTCTTGGACCTGCCTCCTCAATTCCTCATGCTGTTGCGGTGTCATCCGATAATGAGCCTTATTCGGCAACACTGAGCCCGGAATAAGGTCAATGCCGTGCTGAATATCTCGGAGAGGTGGTAATCCAGCCGGTAGCTCCTTTGATACAACATCTCGGAATTCCTCCAAGATAGACACCAACTCCTCAGGGAATCATATTGGCCTTTGCTCCTCTTCCACGCCGAAGTCCCCTGACTTGCTCACCAAAGCAAAACAAACATCCTCTCCATCCAAACTCGCATCGAATTCTGTGCTTGGTAAACAAATTACCGTATTCTGTCCACTCACTTCCTGAAGCGGCTTCAAAATAACTTTCCTCCCATCTGGACGCAGCATATAACTGTGGGTGTACCCATTGTACACTGCCCTGTTATCAAACTACCACGGACGCCCCAGTATGATGTGAGTAGCATCCATTGGAACAACATCCGCCTCAATAGTTGTCTCGAAATGAGGACCAAAACACAGTGACAACTTACACCTCGGCTGACCTGAATGTCTGCATTTCGGTTCACCCAACCGAGCTTATATGGATGTGGGTGAGGGTCTGTCTGCAACCCCAGCTTCTTCACAGCCTCCTCTGCTATCACATTCTCCCAACTGCCGGAGTCTATGATAACATGACATGTTTTGCCAGCCACAAAACATTTCGTTGTGAAGATGTCATGCCGACGCCAATCTTCATCTGATCTCGGCGCCAGACACATTCTTCGTATCACTAAGCTCTCCCCTTGAATATGGTCCGGATCAATAACACATAGCTCATCATCAAATTCCTCATCCTTAGGGAACTCTCCTTCATATTCGTCCTCCATATACTCCTCCATATACAACTGAGCTCGCGCCTTGGGGCATTCATTGACATAGTGCCCCAAATTCTGACACCGATGGCAGCGAATGTTAGCCCTGTTGCTGCCCACTCTCGCCTGAGAACCTGAGGTTCCATTCCACCCAGTTGGTCTTGGAGGTACTGATGCCTGCGGCCTCGCTACTAGAGGCATAAATTTGTCCCCTGAATTCTGCCTGAACTCTGGCCCGTAGTAAAACCCCCTCTGCTCTGAAACCCCCTGTTTCTCATCAAGCTCTTTTCCACTGCCTGAGCCCTCATATGCGCATCTCCTACACTATCAATTCGATGCACAGCCAGCGCATCTTGGATTGGCAGCCGCAAGCCATGAAGATACATGGCTACCAATCTCGGTTCAGCCTCAATCAACCGATTTCGTGCAACCAATCAATAAAATTCAGTGTGTACTCCTCGACGCCCCGACTACCTTGCATCAAACTATGCAACTTTGAATACAAAATCTGCTCATGGTTCGGAGGCAAAAACTCCCTGTTCATCTCCTGCTTTAGCGCTGCCCATGACGCTAATGGAGGTCTCCCATCCATATATCTATGATAGTGCTGCGCATGCCACCAAGCAGCAGCCCTATCTCTGAATCGAATTGTGACAAGCGGTACCTGCTTGTCTAAGGGCACCTCCTTCAGACGAAAAATGTCATCGACCTAAAGGGTCCAATCAACATACTCGTCTGGGTTAATTCCTCCTTTAAACTCTAGAATTTCGACCCTGAAGCCTGCTTCCCACCGATTCTAATTTTTGAAATAGGGAGGTTGATCGAAATACCTTGGAAGTCCAACATCAGGCCTCTGTTGCCCTCTTCGAATTGGTGGTGCCTCCAGATTTTTGAAACCCCTCTCCCTACCTCCATCAATTTCATCACGCTCCTCCACTCGAATGGGTTGGGCACGATTTTGCACCTCCATCCGCGCCATCTTCGCCTGCATGGTTTGCATCATCTGTTGCATCACCTGGTGCTGGTCTCGCATGGTGTCTTGCATAGCATCTCTCACGGCGTCTCTCAGGGATTGATCATTGTTCTTCTGCTCCATTGGATCAAGGCTCTGATACCAAGTTGATGCAGGATGATATTCAAAACGCCTGTAACTCAAGAACGATCTAATCTGTGAGAAAAGAATTTGTCCAGGTTTGGTTCGAATCTTGACAAGAGAAGGGAAAAATTTCGAATTTGATCACTCACAATCCGAAATTTAAAGGAAGATCAATTGAATTTTCAATTCAATTGTTTTGAATCAGAAAAAAAAACATAGATCTGAATTCAAAAAAATAACATCTAAATAGCATCTTTCTTCTCTACCTCCTGACGGCGCCCAAAGCCAAGCTAAATAAAAGAGATAAAACCCTAACAGTTTAGAAAAATTACAACTATGCCATTAAAAAATAAAAATAGGCCCAAAACTCATATCAGACAAGCCCGGATGGCCAAAATCCACAGCAGCTCATTGCAAAGGCCATGACTTTGAGTCAGCAGTCTGTTTCCATATAACCAGCCAAGTTTGGGCCCAGTCCGATACAGTAGCTGACCGGATTCGATTGACCCAAAGTGTTAAAAATGAAGTCGGGTCAATTCCGTACACTCGGCCCAAACATGAAATTTTAAGCCTGTTTGTTCTGCAACCTCTTGGACCTTCGTAGATTACCTGGTGTGGTCTTCCCTGACGTGGCCTGCTGACTCTGAGTTGCTGGTACAGGAACATCCAAGGACTGGTTCGACTGACCCAAACTCTGGTCCGAACTGATGTCCTCATCAGGCCCCATGAAGGCCGGCAGTGACGACAGTGCCTTCTGGACATACTTTTCAAGGTAGCCCTATCAGATGAGCTTCTCGATGGTGCACTTTAAGTTATAGCAACTATCGGTGTCATGGCCATAGTCCCGGTGGAAGCGACAGTAGAGGCTTTTGTTGCGAGGGGTGCCCTTCTTCATGGGAGGAGGTCGCTGGAGGTAAGGCTCACCCTCAATCTCCATAAGGATATGAGAGCAAGGAGCAAGAAGAGGTGTGAGCTCGCCCACCTGAGGAGCGAGACTCCGGAATTCACGATCCGACCGACGGGATGGTTCGGGCCGTCGGGGCGAGAAGGCCCACTTGGCTCTGGACGGGCAAGCTTCGGCTGGATCCCCTCGAGAACTTTCGATGGGTTAGGTCGGCCTCATCCGCACGAATGTACTTCTGAGCTCAGAGGAGGAGGTCGGAGTAGGAGCTCGGGAGCTTCTTATCCAGGGAGAAGGTGAAGCAGAAGGGGAGGAGTCCTCGTTTCAGGGCTAACATCGCCACCGCATCATCCAAGTGATAGACTTCAAGGGTGGCGGTCTTAAATCGGGCCACAAAATCCCGCAGCGACTCCCCTTCCTTTTTTCGTATGGAGAAGAGGCTGTCAATGACCCTCGGGATCCATTGGCAAGAATCAAAATAAGCCAAAAAAGGCCCTTTCCATCTCTCGAAAGGAATCGATGCTGTGAGGGGACAGGCGCGTGTGCCAGGCACGGGCGGCTTTCCCTAGAGTGGTGGGAAAAGCCTTGCATAAAAGGGCATCCGTAGCACCCTAGACCTGCATCATGGCCTTGTAGCTCTCGAGGTGATTGAGAGGATCCATCATACCATCGTACGAATCTATTTGAGGAAAACAAAACTTGGAGGGTACGGGCTCCTCCAGTATCCGACTGGTGTATGGAGGACGAGTATCAAACTCTTCCTCCAGTTGGTTGTTGATTCTCCTGGTGAGCTCATCCAACCGCCGGTGGTATTCATCCAGGCGATACTTCACCTGACGATTGATCATAGGGGTCCTCCTGGGTGGTTCGGAGGACGAGGAAGAAGAGGAGGAAGATGGGGACGGATGAGGAAAGTGGGACTTCTGCTTTGGTTCCTCCTGACACTGTGGCCTCGGAGGGGGTTTTCTCGAGCCACAGCTGGAGGATCGTGGCCGCTTAAGGGGCTCACGATGGAGCTTCCTAGGGGAAGCCTAGTGACGACCGGCCTCTCGCTGGGGAGAGCCTCCCCTCGCAGATTGTTGATTGGCAGGGGAAGCAGTCTGGTGTTGGGTGGCCATGGACTACTGCTCCTGAAGTCCGTGGACCACGACGTTGAGAGCTTGGACTTGTTGGGTAAGGGCCACCAACTGATCAGCTGAGGCGGCTGCGTCTGGTGGTGGGCAAGCGATGGGAGGATCGACAGTGGGGAGGTTGGCCTCCTGCTGCCTAACTGATGGGGGGTGCCCCCAGGGTAACTAGCAGAAGCTTCCTAAGCCCGCGTCATCACCATTGCTAGTGGAGGGGGAATGAAGAAATGCTGCGGAGGTCATATCTTCCTTTCACTCACATACGTCCCCCTTCCTGGTGCGCCAATCTAATGACGCCCGATCACCTGTGTTGAGCATCGGGAAGAACTGATCTGGTCGCCGATGAGATTCTTGCCCATCTAGACAACCTGCAAGAAGTCCCAAGATCGGAGGGGTTCTCCGATGGGGACCCTCTGACGCCCAAGTCAATGATCAAGATTACAACTGAGGAAGAGCTCGAGAGAGCTCCTTTGGGGTAGAGAAAGCTCTGAGATGGAGTTTCTCCCGGATAATAGAATGAGAGGGTGATTATTTGTGCATACCTGAATCTCTTGTGGACTTACTCTTTTATAGGCAGTTGGAACCTGCATGGGGATTAGCCGCGTGACATTTCGCGAGGCGGAGATGTCCATGGGAAACATGGAGGTTACATGTATTAGGGCTGATTGGTGGGTCCTGTCCCATTGGAGAGGTGAAGCCGGCGGTTGGTGGGTCAAGTCCCATCAGTCGGCGGAGTCAGCCGGTAGGTGGGCCTGGTCCCATCGACAGCGTGGTCAGGTGGTAGGTGGGCCTGGTTGCGTCAGGTTGCACTGGTCAGAGGGGTGATGGCTCTGGCAGACGTGGGGCCGACCTGAGGAGGTCGGGGCCGCCTCGGTTACCTTGGAGATGCCGGGATGGACGGGGCCAACCTGAGGAGGTCAGAGCCACCTCGGTTACCTTGGAAACGCCAGGACGGATGGAGCCGACCTGAGGAGGTAGGGGCCGCCTCGGCTGACTTGGAGATGCTGGGACGGACAGGGCCGACCTGAGGAGGTCCGGGCCACCTCGGCTGATTTAGAGACGCTGGGGCGGACGGGGCCAACCTGAGGAGGTCGGGGCCGCCTCGGCTCCTTGGAGACGCCGGGGCGGATGGGGCCGACCTAACGAGGTCGGGGCCGCCTCGGTTACCTTGGAGACGCCGGGGCGGACAGAGCCGACCTGAGGAGGTTGGGGCCGCCTTGGCTGATTTGGAGAAGCCGGGGTGGATGGGGCTGACCTGAGGAGGTCGAAGCCACCTCGGCTACCTTGGAGACTCTGGGGCGGACGGGGCCAACCTGAGAAGGTTGGAGCCGCCTCGGTTACATTGGAGATGCCGAGGCCGACGGAATGTGTTTGTGCCATATAGTTGATTTTGCCATGATTATCCCTATGGCTTTATTAGCTACATCATTAGCCGCATCAGGAACTAAGCCCAACGAATGGCAGATTAATGTCCGATCTTCCTACCGAACACTATTACTATACATAGATGGATTAAAAAATTAAAAAAAATTGCTCTCTCTTGCGGATGGCACCCATTACATGAAGAATACGTTGTTAGTGGGAGGTTTGATGGGTCCATCTTTCATTGGCTTGTTAGGTAAGCCACCCTTAGATATACAACATCGCATAATTCTCCAGTCTCTTATCATTCGCCTGTTATTGGTCTACATTATCTATTGCAATTCTTAATTGGATATTGTCATCCATCTAGTCTGGATGGAATATTTGTTTCCTCATTCTAAAATTGCTGCATTCTTCCGTTTCTTTTGCTTCCAATAAAGATTGTTGTTTACAATCATGAAACTCCTTAGATTGAAGTACCTCATGCACATGATGGCAATGTTTGGGATCTAGCTTGGCATCCCATCAGCTATTTGCTTTGCAAGTATCCTTATTAACTTGATTAGTTTTGCTAATGTTATTGATTTGGTGCAGCATATCAACTTTCCAGTTTATTTTTTTGCCTTGAGATGCCAGTTGTTGATGCCAAACCACCATTCTCGAGCGTCCGCGAGCATCCAATCACCTCCTCCAGCGAGCCCGGGATCCTCCAGTGAGCTTCTTGCGCCTGTGGGCCTGCACACAATTCCCGGGGGCCAGAGATTCCGGCAAGAACCCTCTGACACTCAAGTCAGTGCTCTGGGCAACAGCCGTAAGCATGAGGAAGCTCGAAAGAGAGAAGAAGAGAGAGAGCTCGGAGAAGGGCTCTCTGTGAGCAGGAATGAGCGTTTAGGAGTGTTGTAGCGGTTACCTAGTTGGGGGTCCCTCTTACCCATTTTATATATGCTTAGAGCCTGTCAGTCTTGGGGCATGATCGCTTGTCAGAGCATTAATTGATGGCAGCAACAGCGGAGCTTACCTCCATGTGCCATGTCAGGCTGCAAGACATGTCCCGTCAGAGTAGATGGCTGCACTGGTTGATAGGTGCTATTTTGGTTTGGACAGCTGTCGCAGGCTGCTGCAGGGCATGGCCAACCGTTATGGCGCTTGCCAAACGTGTCCCCCACATGCTTGGCTTGGACGATTGTTGCAGGAGATAGTGGACCACGTGTTTGCCACAGACGGTTGGTGGGCCACATGGCTGTGTCAAGTGGCTCGAGGCAGCTGGACACGAGGTCCAGGCCGAGGGGGCAGCTGAGTGCCAAGGTCGAGGGGGCAGCCGAGCGCCGAGGCCGAGTGGAAGAGCCAAGGCCGAGGCCGACTTGGATGATTCCAGGGCGAGGCGGACTAGGGGCCGAGGCTGACTGGAGCCGACTGGATGGTGCAGGGTGAGGCCGACCGAGATGGTGCCGGGGCGAGGCCGACTGGGATAATGCCAAGGCAAGGCCGACTGGTGGCCGAGGCCGACTGGGGTGATGCAGGGGTGAGGCCGACTGGAGACCGAGGCCGACTGGGGCCAAGGCCAAGGCCGACTGGAGACCGAGGCCGACTGGGGGCCGAGGCCATCTGGAGATCGAGGCCGACTGGGGCTGAGGCCAAGGCCGTCCAAAGACTGAGGCCAACAAAGCTGGAGGCCGAAGCAGAAGTGAGACCGAGTGCTGAGGCCGACTGGGCCGAGGAAGAGGCCGTCCGGAGCTGGAGGCCGAGGCGGAATTGAGGCCGAGGGCCGAGGCCGACTAGGGCCGAGGCAGTCTGGAGACCGAGGCCGACTGGGGGCCGAGGCCGAGGCTGTCCGAAGACCAAGGCCGATGGAGCTAAAGACCGAGGACCATGGCCGACTGGGGCCGACTTGGATGGTGCCAGGGCGAGGCCGACCGAGATGGTGCCGGGGTGAGGCCGATTGGGATGATGCCGGGGCGAGGCCGACTGGGGGCCAAGGCCGACTAGGGCTGAGGCAGTACGAGGCCGAGGGAAGCTCGGCAGCTTGCATGGCCGAGAGGGGCTCAGCAGCTAGGAGCAGAGCAGAGGAACCCGAGCGTCTGCAGGAGATAGGAACGGGGTCGAGGCCGCACAAAAGCTGGCTCCATACAGAGGAGAGAGAAAAGGTGGCGGATGGGGGGAAGGCTGAGTTGCCAAGTCTGGATACTATCATTGTGGCCCATGTCCGAAGGGACCTCGGAAGCCGAGAGGACCTCGAAGGTCGAAGTGGGGCTTCGTCAGTTTCCTTCACGGTTCTCTAACAGCATTGGATCAGCCACATCACAAACAAAAGTTATTATTGTATTACTTTTGTTAATGAGTGCCCTAAGGGCACTCCTTAGCCCCATCCAACTATGGAAAATTGAACCTTTAAAGAATATTTAAAAAGCATATATTTAATAGCTCAAGTTTTGTGCAGCAATAATTTTTTTTAAAAAAAAGTTAGAAAACAAACTCAGCCATCTCGAGAACTCCACATTGGAGCAAGATTCTTTGCGGCCTTTGTAATATAAATGTTTTGTATATTTGAATGACTACAATACTAGGATGGATGGCTATAATTGCATTTAAGAAATAGTACCCATGTAGGATAGATTGTGAATGAATAATAGGTGTTCATATCTAAAATGGAATATATGATGACCATTTAAGTATGCACAATGCTCTGAGTTGCAAAGCTTGTACACTAGCGGATATTGTTTCATTGCTATATAATAGTCTCAACTACATACATGTATGTTAGAAGTTTAAATGTAGCATATATAGGTATGCATATGTGTGATATTAAGTATTTTTTTAATGTTTTTTAAAAGATTTAGTATTTTATTCTTGTTTTCCACAAAAGACTGGTTAAATTGTGTATTAAATGCCCCTTAATGGATGCCTCCTAGCATCCATTAATAAAATCCTTATTATGTACATGATTATTTATTTCTCTAGTTATAAATAGTAATAAGTAGTTATTTATTACTCTAGTTATAAATAGTAATCATTTATTTTAATTTTTGTTATTTGCATGTTCAATCATGTGCTTTTATTATTATTTATTTTTATATAGTTCATAGCTTGTATCTCTTTCATTTATGAAATAAATGTACTCACAATTTTTTTATTTGTAAATTTGGTGTGATGCTTTAAGTTTGAGTTTGAGCACTATATTTCTTTTAGTTTTTCTTAACCACCGTCACATTTTCTATAGACTTAGATAGAGAAAATGAAAATAAAAAATAGAAAGAATTGTAGTGCCCATACTTAAGCCATCACTCCTAAATTTCATCCATTCTCTAATTGATGCATTTATGTATTTCTAAAACAACATGGTATCACTCCAATTATTTTGAGCTATATATCCTACCTTACTGAGCTGAAAACAACCGTGTTGTACACATCAAGGAAAGCTTTTTCTGATACCAGTTATTCACAAGGACTAACCAATCGAGTCCCTAGAACTATTAGAATATGTTTAATTAATAATCGAAATATCTATAATCTATTCTCCTCCAACATGCAACCCAATAAACCATTTCCACTCCACCTTACAACTAGGAGACTATACAACAAATTCTTCTAATAAGGGCATAGCTCCTAACTCCATCACATATATTTCTCAAAAGAGTGCAATTGATTAACCCCTCATCATAGAATCCACAAAATGAAATGTGTGCACATTTTGTGCCCTTGTTATTGAAGTTTCCTCACTGTCGAAAGTACCTAGTTCACTACAAGAAAATCTTGAAATAGCGACGCACTATTGCATCGCTAAATTGCGACCACATTGTGACGCCGCCGCGACAACAAAAATTGCGACGCAGTTAGCGATGCATTCGTGACTCAATAAACCAGATAATCATAAAATTAAAATTTTAATTTAGCGACGCAAGTAATGCATCATAATATTTTTAAATTTAATTTTTATAAAATATAATTATGAAATAAAAATATTACGATGCAACACAGTGCGTCACAAAGTTTAAAAAGAAATGAATTATGTTAAATAGCGACGTAATAGCGACGCAATAAACCAAAAAATTTTAAAAATAAATTTTAATTTAGCGACGTAGGCATTGCATCGTAATTATTATAAATAAAATTAATTTTTATAAAATATAATTATTAAATAAAAATATTGCGACGTAATTCAGTGCGTCGTAATGTTTTTTAAAAAAACTAATTATATTAAATAGCGACTCAATAGCGACGCAATAAAATAGAAAATTCATAAAAATATTTTTTTATTTAGCGACACCAGTATTTGTCGCAATATTTTTTAAAAATAATTTTTTAAAAAAATTAAAAATAATTATGAAATAAAAATATTGCAACGATTTCAGTGCATCGTAATATTTTTAAAAACTTAATTATATTAAATAGCGACACATTAGCGACGCAATAAATCAGAAAATTAAATAAATAAATCGCAACCGTCTTATCGTCACTGATTGGATCGATCGCAACGGTCCGAGATTGATCCTCGCTCATCGGGATCACGGCTTTGGTCGATCGCAACCGTTGGATCGTCCCCTATCAGATGGATCGCAATGGTTCAAGATCGATCAGGGCTTGGATCGATTGCAACCATCAGATCGTCGCCGATAGGATGGATAGTAACGGTCCAAGATCGATCGTCGCCGATCGGGATCACATCTTGGATCGATCGCAACCGTCGGATCATCGCAAATCGGATCGATCGCAACGGTCCGAGATTGATCGTCGCCGATCGGGATCAGGGCTTGGATCGATTGCAACCATCGGATCATCGCCAATCGGATCGATCGCAACGGTCCGAGATCGATCCTCGCCGATCTGGATCAGGATTGGATCAATCGCAACCGTCGGATCATCGCCGATCGGATCGATCGCAACGGTCCGAGATCGATCCTCGCTGATCGGGATCACGGCTTGGATTGATCGCAACTGTCGAATCATCGCCGAACGAATCGATCGCAATGGTCCGAGATCGATCATCGTCGATGGGGATCAGGGCTTGGATCGATTGCAACCATCAGATCGTCGCTGATCGGATGGATAGCAACGGTCCAAGATCGATCGTCACCGATCGAGATCACGTCTTGGATCTATCGCAACCATCGGATCGTCACCGAACGGATCGATCGCAACGGTCCGAGATCGATTGTCGCCGATCGGGATCAGGCTTGGATCGATCGCAACTGTCAGATCGTATCCGATCGGGATCATGGCTTGGATCGATCGCAACCGTCGAATCGTCGCCGAATGAATCAATTGCAACGGTCTAAGATTGATCATCGTCGATCGAGATCAGGGCTTGGATCGATCGCACCCATCGGATCGTTGCCGATCGGATCGATCGCAACGGTCCAAGATCGATCCTCGCCGATCGGGATCACGTCTTGGATCGATCGCAACCGTTGGATCATCGCCGAATGGATCGATCGCAACGGTCCGAGATCGATCGTCGTCGATCGGGATCAGGGCTTGGATCGATCGTAACCGTCGGATCATCGCCAATTGGATCGATCGCAACGGTCCAAGATCGATTGTCGCCGATTGGGATCATAGCTTGGATTGATCGCAACCATCGGATCATCATCGAACAGATCGATCGCAATGGTCCAAGATCGATCATCGCTGATCGGGATCAGGGCTTGGATCGATCGCAACCGTCGAATCGTCACCAATCGGATCGATCACAATGGTCCGAGATCGATCCTCGCCAATCAGGATCTGGGCTTGGATCGATCGCAATCGTCGGATCATCGCCGATCGGATCGATCGTAATGGTCCGAGATCGATCCTCGCCGATCAGGATCACGGCTTGGATTGATTGCAACCGTCAGATCATCGCCGAATGGATCGATCACAACGGTCCGAGATCGATCGTCGCCGATCGGGATCATGGCATGGATCGATCGCAACTGTTGGATCATCGCCGATCAGATGGATAGCAACGGTCCGAGATCGATCATCGTCGATCGGGATCACATCTTGGATCTATCGCAACCGTCGAATCATTGCCGAACGGATCGATCGCAATGGTCAGAGATCAATCGTCGCTAATCAGGATTACGGCTTGGATCGATCGCAACCGTCAGATCGTCACCGAACGGATCGATCGCAATGGTCCAAGATCGATCGTTGTTGATCGGGATCAAGGCTTGGATCTATCACAATCATCGGATCGTTGCCGAACGGATCAATCGCAATGGTCTGAGATCGATCGTAGCCGATTGGGATCAGGGCTTGGATGGATCGCAACCGTTGGATCATCGCCGATCGGATCAATTGCAATGGTCCGAGATCGATCGTTACTGATCGGGATCATGGCTTGAATCGATCGCAACTATCGGATCGTCACCGAACGGATCGATTGCAACGGTCCGAGATCGATCGTCGCCAATCGGGATCAGGGCTTGGATCGATCGCACCCATCGGATCATCACCGATCGGATCGATCGCAATGATCTGAGAATGATTCTCACCGATCGGGATCATGTCTTGGATCGATTGCAACCGTTGGATCATCGCCGAATGGATCGATCGCAATGGTTCGAGATCGATCGTCGCCGATCAGGATTAGGGCTTGGATCGATTGCAACCGTTGGATCATCGCCGATCAGATCAATTGCAATGGTCCGAGATCGATCCTCGCCGGTCGGGATCACGTCTTGGATCGATCGCAACTGTTGGATCATCGCCGAACGGATTGATCGTCGCCAATTGGCATCAGGGCTTGGATCGATCGCAACCGTCGGATCATCGCCGATCGGATCGATCATAATGGTCCGAGATCGATCGTTGCCGATCGGGATCAGGGCTTAGATCGATCACAACCATTGGATCATTACCGATCGGATCGATCGCAATGGTCTGAGATCGATCATCGCCGATCGGGATCATGGCTTAGATCGATCGCAACCGTCGGATCATTATAAAAATTAATTTATAACATTGCGATGCAAGAATTGCATCGCAACATTTTTTTAAAAAAATAAATTTTATAAAAAAATTTAAAATTATAACATTGTGACGTAACTTTTTGCATCACAATTATTTTTAGAGAATTTAATTTTTATGAAATTTAATTGTTAAATTAAAATATTGCGACGCCGTTAAATGCATCGCAAATTAATTAAAAAACTTAATTATTTTAAATAGCAACGCATTAGCGATGCAATAAACCAGAAAATTAAAAAAATAAATTTTAACGTTGCGACGCTTGTATTACATCGCAATATTTTTTTAAAAAAAATTTATAAAAAATTTAAAAATAAAACATTACGACGTAACTTCTTGCGTCACTATTATTTTTAGATAAATTAATTTTTATCAAATTTAATTATGAAATAAAAATATTGCGACGTAACTAAATGCGTTGCAATGTTTTAAAAAAATTTAATTTTGTTAAATAGCGATGCATTAGTGACGTAGTAAACCAAAAAATTTAAATAAATTAATTTTTAACTTAGTGACACAGTAATTGCATCGCAAATTTTTTTAAAAAAAATAAATTTTTTTAAAAAAAATTTTATAAAAAAATTAAAAATAAAATATTGCAACGTAACTTTTTGCGTTGCAATTATTTTTAGAGAATTTAATTTTTATGAATTTAATATGAAATAAAAATATTGCGATGCAGTTAAATGCATCATAAATTAATAAAAAAAATTAATTTTTGAAATAGTGATGCAATAAATCAGAAAATTAAAAAAAATTAATTTTTCACATTGCGATGCATGTATTGCGTCGCAATTGTTTTAAAAAAATAAATTTTTTAAAAAATTAAAAATAAAACATTACGACATAACTTCGTGCATCACTATTAATTTTTGAGAAATTAAAATTTATCAAATTTAATTATGAAATAAAAATATTGCGACGCATTAGCGACAAATTTTTTAGAAAATAAAAAAATATCCCGTTGGATATTGCCGCCAAAAGAGCGATGCAATTATTGGCATCGCTATTTTTCTCAGTAAATAAAAAAAAATTTGTTAGCGATGGATTAGCGACGCAATGTTGAGTCGCTAAGCCTTATTATATATTTTTTAAAAAAATAGCGAGGGATTAGCGACACAACTTTGCATCGCTAATCCCTAATATATATGCTCTCGCGCCCGACCCCCCCCCCACGACCTCTTCTTCTTCCTATCCCTAAACCCAAGCCACCGTCCCCTCCTCCGGCTCCCTCCGCCCCCTCCCCCGGCGCTCATCACCCCCGGCGGCGATGCCCCCCCCCGGTGTTGATCACCCCCGGCGGCATCCCCGAGTTCGCAAGGTGAGCCCCCACCGGCCCCTCCCCCTCTCCCCGCCCTCCCGTTTCTGGCCATGGCCGCCGCCGTGGCCGGCAGTGGCCTGGCCATTGTGGGGTTTTTCCCCCTCTGGCGGTGGCTAGGCCACCGTTTTAAAAAAAGGAAGTCGGGGTGGGGTTTTTCCCCCACCCCTGACTCCACGGCCACGGCGGCGGCCATGGCCGTCGTCTTAGGCCACGGTGCGGTAGTGGCCGGAGATGACGGCCACGGCCGCCGCCGTGGCCGGCGGTGGCCTGGCCACGGTGGCCAAGCCACCATTAAAAAAAGGAAGTCCGGGTGGGATTTTTCTGCCACCCCTGACTCCACGGCCATGGCGGTGGCCATGGCCGTCGTCTCAGGCCACGGCGCGGCAGTGGCCGGAGACGATGGCCATGACCACCACCGTGGCCGGTGGTGGCCAGGCCACGATGGCCAGGAAACCGTTAAAAAAAAGAAAGTTGGGGTAGGGTTTTTCCCCCACCCTGACTCCACGGCCACAGCGGCGGCCGTGGCCGTTGTCTCAAGCCACGGCGCGGCAGTGGCCGGAGATGCCGGCAACGGCCGCCGCAGAGGCCAGCGGTGGCCTAGCCACAATGGCCAGGCCATCGTTTAAAAAAAAGGAAGTCGAGGTGGGGTTTTTCCCCCACCCCTGACTCCATGGCCACGGCGGCGGTCATGGCCGTCGTCTTAGGCCACGGCGCGGCAGTGGCCGGCGGTGGCCTGGCCACGGTGACCAGGCCACCGTTTAAAAAAAAGGAAGTCGGGGTGGGGTTTTCCTCCCACCCCTGACTCCATGGCCACGGCGGCGCCATGGCCATCGTCTCAGGCCACGACGCGGTAGTGCCCGAAGATGACGGCCACGGCCGCCGTCGTGGTGGTGGTGGCCTGGCCACCATTTTAAAAAAAGGAAGTCGGGGTGGGGTTTTTCCCCCACCCCTGACTCCACGGCCACGGCAGCGGCCGTGGCCGTCGTCTCGGGCGACGGCGCGGCAGTGCCCGGAGACAACGGCCATGGCCGCCACCGTGGCCGGCGGTGGCCTGGCCACGGTGGCCAGGCCACCATTAAAAAAAAAAGGAAGTTGCGGTGGGTTTTTCCCCAACTCCTGGCCACGGCACAGTTTTTTTTTAAAAAAGAAAGTCGGGGTTGGGTTTTTCGCCCACCCCTGAGGCCACGGCGGTGGCCTGGCCACGGTGGAGCGTATGTGTTAAAGGAGAAAGTGCTGGACCAAATATGCAGGATTATTATGGAAAGTTAGTAGAGGTGGTCGAAGTTGAATATCCCGGTTGGCCTATGAAATGAACTGTATTGTTTCGTTGTGATTGGTTTGATCCGACAATTTCTATCGATAAAAGGGTTCATAATGACTACAATCTAGTTGAAGTAAACCATCGATAAAGATTGTAGAACTATGAACCATTCATTCTTGCATCCCAAGCTCAGCAAGTGTTTTACTGCGGATATCCAAGTTTGCGCAACGACAAGCGAGATTGGTGGGCTATTTCTAAAATCATTCCACGTTCAACAATCATATTAGATGAGAGTTCATCAAGTCAATCAACTGAGTGCCCCGCATTTCAAGATGATGAGATGGAAATGCATGCAATTGAGGATGACACAAGGCCTCCTAAAACATCACTTAGAGATCCAAATGGTGATGTCCAATAAATTGAGGATGCAAACGTTTGGTTTCCTTCCGATGATAATGAAACTGAATCACAGTCCGATACAGCATCGGATGTTGAACCAACATTTCACGAAACAAATGACACTGATTAAAGATATAGGTTCATTCAATTTCGATTTATTTTTATAAGTGTTTAATTTTTATATATTATTAATTATTCATAATTATATTGCATTGCATTAATCTTTAGTATTTACAGTATGACAGACCGAGGTAGATCTACCCCTGACGGATATAGCCCTGTTGCATCACATCCTACTACTAGGCCTGATGCACGGACTTCCGCTTCTCCAGGCATCGATGCTCACCCTGTATTTTCCTCTACCCGATCGGCGCAGACCTCTGAGAGTTCTTTTATGGTCGGTCACATCGTACTTCGATTGGATGCCAATGGGATGTAAGTATATACTAATTGTAACTATATGTTTATGTTTTTAAGTTAATTACTTATTTTAATTAGTTTTTTTAACAGCTTTATTGAGCAGCATACTGTATCGAGCCGGATCAGCTCTATATTTGCTGAACCAAGTGGCTACGATTGGCACAATGTATCTGCGTCCATAAGGGAGTTTTATTTTTCATAGCTTCAGGTAAACTTTTTAAATACATTTTATAACTGATATAAAATTTTCTAATCTTAATATATTTTGAAACTAATTATTTATTTCAATGCAGAAGAAGTTTACATGGGACCCTACTATATATCCATGATGCCATTAGGGCAGCATGGAATGCTCTTGCGGCACGCCGATACTCCGACATGCTTTATTGTTGGAGGAGTTGAGTGACTGTCCAGGGCATGTCCCGGAGGGTATTTGGGCCAGCTGGTAGCTGGCGTGGCAGTCCGAGGCATAGATCAGGAGGTCCGCATTAGCCAGCACAAACCATCGATCTGAGAAGGGCGATCGTGGCACGGGCCTCTCCTGTCACACTGCTGGTTCCATTTCTATTCAGGAGCACAGGCGTCGTATGGTAAGAAACTATAAATAATTTAAATACTAATTTAGTCATTAACAAATACTTGCATTTATATTCTTTCTTCTGCTTTTGTAGTCCAAGCAGAAGGGCAGAGATCCTGGTGAATTTTGTCTATTCAGGGTGACACACATCAGGAAGGACGATTCCTGGGTCGATACATGATCACGGGAGATTAGGGTAAGAAATTAGATTTATATTTTTTTATTTAATTTTTAATATTTTATTTAGCTTTATATATTGATTCATTTGTCATTGATTTTATAACTCAAAGGCATGAGTCGAGGAGCTGCAGTCTCAGGCTTCACAGGTCGACTCTACTGATGGGGGGCCACCCGTCGAACTCTCACCAGAAGAGAGTCGACGTGTGTTTTTGGAGGCTGTTGGTATCCAGCCGCGTGACTGTAGGTTCTATGGTTTGGGCACCAAAGCTTCCAGATATTTTTTCCATCAGGGCTCTAGTTCGCGTGGTTCTAGCGATATTCCTTCCGAGCAGATCGACGACATCCGAGATCTTCGCGAGGAGGTTCGGGTGGAGCTCTCAGAGATGAGAGAGCAGATGTGTCAGTTGCAGGATTTAGTTCGTCACCTGTCGCAGGGTTCATCCCAGCCTCCGCAGCCTCCACAGCCGCCTGCAGACACATGATATTTTTTTTTCACTACTTGATGTATTTTTTTATTTTTTCTGTTTTGTATATGAAAAATTTAAATAATTAATAAAATAAATTTTTATCCATTTTTAAAAATTTTGTAATGGTTGTTTTGATCAATTGTATTAGCAATTACATTGTATTAGCAAGTTTAATTTATAATATTTAATTTTTTTAATTAATATATTAATTCCTTTAAAAATTAAAAATTAATTTATTTTGCTTTTTTAAAAAATAAATAAATTAATTAGCGATGCTATTTTTCATCGTAATTAATTTAAAAAAATTAATAATTATTTTATTTTAATTTTTAAAAAAATTAAATTAACTAGTTAGCGACGTAATTGTGACAAGATTTTACGTCGCAAATATTTTTAAAAAATTTATTTTTAATGTAGCGACGCATTAGTATGCATCGTAATATTTTTAAAAAAAAAAAAATAATTTAATTTAGTTTTTTAAAATATAAATTCATTAATTAGAGACGCTATTTTTCATCACAATTAATTTAAAAAAACTAAAAAATATATATTTTTTAATTTTTTTAAAAAATAAATTTATTAATTAGAGACTCAATTCGACGAGATTGTCCATCACAACTATTTTTTTAAAAAAATATTTTTTAATTAGCGACGCATTCAGTATGAGTCGCAATATTGCGACGCATTTTGTTGCATCGCAATATATTGCGACGCATTTAGTGCATCGCAGAGAGTCGCTGTTAAGCAACGCAACTGCGATAAATTGAGATTGCGTCGACCATTTTAGCGATGCCTTAATTGCGTCCCTAATGCATCGCTAAATAAGCTATAGCGATGCATTTGCGATGCATTTGGGTGTCGCTATATTTTTATTTTCTTATAGTGGTTTAGCCATGTGGCCTGTTGCACCATCTACTTGATCCTCTGCAATCCCATAACAAACCAACTAGTGGCTTGATATTTATTAGTTTATTGATTTAGGAAGTTTGAAAATTTAAAAGCATTCAATGTGAATTTGTAGATTTTAAATTCAAAATAGAGGAGGCACACAAGTAAAAAGAACTCAAAATCTTGTCATCAGCGTCGATATGGAACTGGATCATGTCGCTGCTAGGCCACTCAAAATAAATAACCTTACAACATTGCTAATCACGTTGTTGCACATTAGGGTGGGGTGCCTTATTTTCGTTCAATAGAATGCTCTTTTCTCTTTTCTCCATTTTTTTAATTCACATTTGAAATAATACGTCTTGGGAAATCATAATGCCCTTTTGTAGTGGAAGAAGATTTGTGAAACATTATCCTTAATTTCTTATAACATTCAAGTCTGGAGAGCTCTTTGATAGAAGCAGGCAGCACTATTTTGCAATCATCACTGCAATTGGCCAAAGTAGCTATAAAAACTCTTTATATTTACATGTATTAAAAATTTTGCTGAAGTACTTAGTTTCTACCTCTCAAAAAATTATTTCTCAGCGAGTTCAACTGGCAAAATAGAAGTATAATATATAATTATCTTATAAACAAGCAATATAATATGTAAAAGCAAGATAAATTAGTAGAAAAGAATAAAAAAATATTATTTATAGAAGTTAAGTGTAATGTAGTTATCAATCCAACGGTATCACCAATTATCTTTTGAAATCTTCTATGGATTTTTTCATATAGGAGTTCTATGTACTACCTCAAATGGGCTGATGTTTTACCTTGATAACTTTATTTTTAAGAGTGTTTAATGTTGTACAAGCCCAGAGAATATCTTAGTGATTGAGTTCTCCATTATGGACTCACTACTACAGAAATTTAATTAGACTATGTCTAAAAATTGTAGTCTTTATATATAGATTACGGTTAAAAGTATTTTAGAAAACGTAGTCTTTTTTAGTGTAGTAAAAAAAATGAGCATAGTTAAAAGTCCCTGGTTTAGACTACGTTTTTAGATGTAGTTAAAAGTAAAAAAAAATGTAGTCTTTAAATACATTTAGACTATATTTTTATCATAAATTGTAGTTAAAAGTCAAAAAAATGTAGTCTTTAAATACATTTAGACTACATTTTAATCAAAAATTATAGTTAAAGGTCAAAAAACCGTAGTCTTTAAATACATTTAGACTACGTTTTTATCAGAAATTGTAGCTAAAAGGCAAAAAAAAATGAAGTCTTTAAATACATTTAGACTACTTTTTCATCAGAAAATGTAGTCTATTATGTACATTTAGACTACATTTTGATATTAAAAATATAGTATAATATCCAATCCTGTCATACAAAACATATACTTTCAATTCCAAAAAAAAATCTAAAAATATTGAATTGAAATATCAAATATTGTCATATAAATATCCAATATTGTCATCATATAAATATATTCCAAAAAATCTCAAATACATTGAATTAAAATATCCAATTTTCTTCAATATTTCTTCGATGCTAAATCTCAAATACATTTAGTGCCAATTTTCTTCAAATGAAACCTTGCAAATACTCGACCCATTCTCCACGCATAATATCGATCTCTTCTTGTTTATAAGCTTTCTTCTCAGCAAACTGCATATATACACATAAGTTACTCAGAAAAGAACACTAAATGACACATGATACAAAAATCTAAAACCATAAAAAGTACTACTTATATATATGAATCATGTACGCAATAATAACCTACATTTTCATCAGTTGAAATGATATGATTCTCAATAATCTTCTTCATATACATGATGACATAATAGCCACATTCAACACCTGATGGTTGCTTAGGACACTTGAAAGATGAATTTAAAAGTTTTTATAAGACTTAAATAAATAAGATCTAATTTTATAAATTATAAAAAAGAATGTGCAAGTTAATAGACCTTAACTGACTCCCAAGTAAGTGTTTTTCTTGCAACTCGTTCAGCTTTAGCGTTGTATATTTTGAGTGCACTGATATAGCAAAGTATAATAATAGTGTGAGACTCAAATGATATAACCCAGATAAATTACTATAAATTAAAAAGAAATAAATACTTGCGTATTAATAACTCCTTTCAATTCTTTTCCAATTGAACATCCAATAGAATCACAAAACTACACTTTGTCCCCATGAGGGTCAATAACCACCAAGGACCAGTGATCCCTTCATAAACAAAATAAAATAATTAACATAATATCAAAAGTATATTTTTTTATTAAAAAACCACTTACCCAGAGTTATAAGGAGCTAGAAACAATTGATCATATTACAATGCTCTAATCTTTTAGCAATAAAATCTGATCGTACTCTAGCCGATCCAAAGTGTATAGAGATCTGTGCAGGGTCTACGAAGCCATACATATTGAGTAGTTTTGATTTCTTGAGTTGGTTGTACAAATAGCTACACATATCAAATTATTCAATCCCACGGTTATTATTAGAAACTTGTAACATCTAGTGATTGCATATGAAACGCAAAAAAATATAAAAATATCTTATTACCTCATATATAGAGCACAATATATACGACTACAACTAATCTCCTCCATTGAGCAAAAGTTATCGATATCTTCCCGAATAACGCTGGGCTAGAGCCAAAAGTGGGAGCCGGTTCGACTCCCGTTCCTATGAGCGGCGGCACGACCGACCTCCTTCGGCTGATCGAACCCCATCGGACGCCGCACAGATGCCGGTGGGGGCTGCCACCCATGGTTATATACTTTAGGCTATGACATTAGGACTTCTGGGTACCTACAGCATCAATTTCCACCATCAAATCTCTAAAATTGAAATGATAAAGTATTCCCTAATTGCTACCCAAATCTATTCATGGGCGTAACTTTGGGCTTGAATATCTTTTCGAATAACAGTCCAAATGGGGAAATAAAAATACCCTCAGAAATTGGGATCAATGCTGATCCGAGCCCTATATTTCTTTTTCTGACCACGACCCATTACAGGGCTCAAAAACTTAGCCCAACTAGGCTCACAGACTAGCCCAACCCGGCCCAAACAGGGCTCCCCTGTTTTTCCTCTCCCCTGGTTCGGGTGAACCAGGGGAGAACCGTGCCGACGACCAGGGCCACCGCCAGCCAATTCCTAGGTAGACCGGCCATCGGCAATCGGTCTAGGGCTGACCGTCGATGCGGCCTCCCCCTCTCTCTCCCTCTTTCTCTCTTTCTCTCTCTTTCCCTTACGTGGCTCCTCACTAAGCCGGTGGCACGGCCGGCCATCTCCGGCCAGCCGGACCCTCACCGGACACTCGCCTGGTGCTGATGGGGGTCATCGGTCAACCCTCAGGCCCGGTGAGGAAGCGAGCATGCCGCCGGTCCGAACCAATGCAGGAGCCAGTTTGGCTCCCGCATAGGAGAAGGGCCACCATGCCCCTCTCCTCCACTTTCCCTCGTCTGGTCCCCCATTGGACGCCGCTCCAGGTGCCGATGGGGCTGCCGGCCGTAGCTCAGGTTTGGTGGGCACACACCGTCGGGCCCGAGCCAAACCCCACGCTGAACCCGATGCCGGCACCCCTCTTGCCCTCTCTCTCTCCGATCGTTAGATTAAAAAAAAAATACCTGCAGTTGAATCTCAGCCTGATGAAGAACAAAACCCTAATCCTGCCTGGTGATAGAGTCCTTGTAAACGAAATCCTGATCGATAGTGGTGGAGTCTCTCAACCTTAATTCCGCATGGTGGACAGTGGAGTCTCCACAAACGAAACCCTAGAACAAAACTGCAAATGAAAGAAAGAAATTGATTTTGGTTATCGCGAGGGTTTCGTTTAGGAAAAGGAGGGAACTGAATTAGGAGAAAATTTATATTAGACTATGTCTTAATTAAAAATATAGTCTTTTATATTATAAAATATTAAAAATATAGTCCTTTTATATTATCAGATAATATAAGACTACGTCTTAATTAAAAATGTAGTCTTTTATATTATAAGATATTAAAAACATAGTCTTTTTATATTATCAGATAATATAAGACTATGTCTTAATTAAAAACATAGTCTAAATATATTATCAGATAATATAAGACTACGTCTTATTTAAAAATATAGTTTTTTAATATTATCATATAATATAAGACTATGTCTTAATTAAAAACGTTTTTATATATAAGACTACGTCTTATTCACTACAAGAAAAATAAAATATTGCGACGCCCAAATGCATCGCAATTGCATCGCAATTGCGTCGCTAAACATGCTATTGCGATGTAATAGCGATGCAATGATGGCGTCGCTCAGATGTCCATCGCAATATCCATTTATCGCAATTGCATCGCATATTGCGACTCTCTGCGATGCAACATTGTGTCGCAATATTACGACGCATCCAAATGCATCGCTAAATTAAAAATTAAATTATAATATTTAAAATTATTATTAAATATTGCGATGCACTCAATTACATCGCAATATTGCGACGCATTTAGTTGCATCGCAATATTTAATAATAATATTTTTGATATAATAGCGATGCAATTTGCATCGCTAAAGCATCGCAAATAAATTTTTTTTTAAAATATTGCGACGCAAGGTCATTGCGTCGCAATAATTATTAAAAAATTTTAGATATAATAGCGACTCAATTTGAGTCGCTAATGCGTTGCTATTAATTTTTTTTAAATTATTGCGACACCAGGTCATTGCGTTGCAATATTTAATAATAATATTTTGAAAATATTAGCGATACAATTGCAGTCCCTAATGCATCGCTAAATAAATATTTTTTTAAAAAAATAAAAATTAAAAAATTAAAACAGTTAATACAATTTCGTTACATTTAAATATTGATCGAAACATTCTTCACTCATATTGATCCAAACAATAATCATTCAATTTCCAAAAATAATTATATTAAAATTTTGAAGTTTTCATGTACAACATAAAAAAAAAAAAAAAATACATCAAGAATCTGAGCGATCACATGGAGGCTGTGGAGGATGGACTCTGCGACAAGTGGCTAACCATATCCCGCAAATAATGCATCTCATCTCGCATGTCTGCAATCTCCTGATCCTGGCCTTGCATACGATCCTCGAAATCATGCTCGACCTCCTTCCGAACCTCCTCTGCAATAGATCTCCGAAGGTCGTCTAAACGCTCGGGAGGAAGATCACCAGAAACTCATGAGCTGAAGGCCTGATGGGGAAAATATGTAGAAGCTCTAGTGCCCAGACCATAGACCCTGCGGTCTCGCGGCTGGGCACCAACAGCCTCCAAAAACACGCTGACTCTCCTCTGCTGAGAGTTCGACGGGCGTCTTCCCATTAGTAGAGTCGACCTGTGATGCCTAGGAGCGAAGCTCCTCGACTCGTGTCTTTAAATTATGAAATCAACAATAAATGAGTTAATAAATTTCTCGAAATAAAATTTTAGAAATTAAACAGATACTACATAAATCTAATTTCTTACCGCAACCTCCGTGATCGCGTGTCGACCCAGGAACCGTCCCTCCTGGTGTGTGTCGCCCTGAATAGACGAAACTCACCAGGATCTCCGCCCTCCTGCTCAGACTATAACATTAAAAAATGATATTAATACAAATATTTGTAAATAACTAAAATAGTAATTAAAATATTTATGTTTTCTTACCATACGCCGTCTGTGCTCCTGAATCGAAATGGAGCCCGAAGTATGGCGGGAGAGACCCGTGCCAGGACGCCCTTCTCAGATCGATGGTTCGTGCTGGCTGATGCGGACCTCCTGCGCCAGCCATCAGACTGCCAGGCCTGCTGCCACTCGTGCCAAATACCCTCTGGCACGTGCGCAGGATGCTGACCCGATGACCTCCAACGATGAAGCATGTCGGAGTATCGGCGTCCCGTCAGAGCCTCCCATGCTGCCCTAATGGCATCATGGCTGGCAGGATCCCACGTAAACTTTTTCTGCATTAAAATAAACAGTTAGTTTCTGAATTTATTAAGATTAAGAAATTTTATATCAGTGATAAATTGTATTTAATAAGTTTACCTGAAACTCAGAAAAATAAAACTCCCTCGTGGCTGGAGATATGTGGCGCCAATCGTAGCCACTGGGATCTGCACGCCTCTGAAATACGGCGCTGATGTGGCTGGATACATGATGCTGCTCAATAAATCTAAAAAATTGCATGTTTATAAGTAATTTGACTTAAAACATAAACATATATTTTTAATTAGTATATACTTACAGCCCTGAGCATCAAGTCGAAGTACGGTGCGGCCGATGGTGGAAGAACTCTCGGAGGTATGTGCCGATCGGCTGGATGGTAATACTGCTGGAGAGATCGAAGGCTGTGCGACTGCTGGAGATCCGAACTCTCCATCTCCTACGCTCATGTGATCTGATGCAGCAGGGCTACGTCCCTGCTCACTCCGTCTGTCGTCGGTAGATCTACCTCTGCCCGTCATACTGAAAATACTAAAGATTCATACAATTAAATTACGATTAATGATTGACTATGTAAAAATTTAACACTTTTAAAAAAAGTTAAATTTTAAAAAACCTCTATGTTTAATCGGTGTCATTTGTTTCGTGAAATGTTGGTTCAACATCCGATGCCGTATCGGACTGTGATTCAGTTTCATTATCATCGGAAGGAAACCGAACATTTGCATCCGCAATTTCTTGGACATCACCATTTGGATCTCTAAGTGATGTTTCAGGAGCCCTTGTGTCGTCCTCAATTGCATGCATTTCCATCTCATCCTCTTGAAATGCAGGGCACTCGGCTGATTGACTTGATGAACTCTCCTCTAATACGATTGTTGAACGTGGGGATTTTAGAAACGGCCCACCAATCTCGCTTGTCGTTGCGCAAACTTGGATATCCGCAGTAAAAGACTTGCTGAGCTTGGGATGCAAGGATGAATGGGTCATATTTCTGTAATCTTCGTCGATGGTTCACTTCAACCAAATTGTAGTCGTTATGAACCCTTTTGCCCACAGGAACTATCGGATCGAACCAATCACAACGAAACAATACGGTTCGTTTCATAGGCCAACCGGGATATTCAACTTCAACCACCTCTACTAACTTTCCATAATAATCCTGCATATTTGCTCCAACACTTTCTCCTTTAACACACACCCCAGTTCTGCGTGCCTCTTGAAGCTGCTAATCGTTCAATCTGAAATTTGTACCCATTTACAAAATAGCCAGTAGAGGTTGTTACGGTCTTCAATGGCCATTGCGATAGACATTTAATGAAAATATTGTCGTTGTGGACCATGGACCGTTTACCTATAAATTAATAAGCTATTCACATCCAATTCAAAAAATAAAGCCATTATTGAAATTGATTGAGTGATACTACTCACAAATTCATAAAACCAGTAAGCAAACTCCGTTTCTAATTTCTGCCCAATTGCAACTTGACTGATGTCGGGATTCATCTGTCGTTGTCTATCACAAAACATCCTTATGGGATGAAAAGGATGAAAACTATGTTAGCAATTAAATATTATGGTATATTGTAATTTAAATTAAAATTTCCAATTAAGCATTGAAGTATACACTTACTCAATATATGGATCGACTTCTCTACAGTTCATTAGGATGTAATAATGTGCTGCATTATACTCCATATCGCTAAGATTTCTTGACTTCTGCCCACCAAATGAACGGCCGATACCTTTAAAAATTGATATTCTACCGTCATTAGGTTCTCCTTCGTCCACACATACGTCATCGTTACGACCAAGATTTCGGCTCCTCGTGTGGACGTGACCCTCAAAGTAATGCGAGGCAAAAGCTGAAACTTCTTCGACCAAGTGTGCATTGCATATAGAACCTTCAACCCTTGCCTTATTACGCACATTATTTTTTAACTTCTTAAGATACCTATATGTAAAGTTGAAACAAAAAATTAACCAATTTTCTTGCAATGAAATAATATTTGAAATGTCAACATATCTTAATGATGTATATTTACCTCTCGAAAGGATACATCCAGCGATACTGCACGGGACCAGCTATGCTCGCTTCGTATGGCAAGTGAACCGGTAAATGCTCCATTGAGTCAAAAAAACTGGGAGGAAATATTCGCTCAAGCTTGCATAAAATAATTGGAATTTCCTCCTCAAGCCTTGCCATGGATGCAGAAGTAATGACTGCGGCAGATAACTCCTTGAAGAACAAGCTGAGCTCCGTAATTGCCTTCCAGACATGTTGCGGAAGCAACTCACGAAAAGCTATAGGTAATAACCGTTGCATGAAAACATGGCAGTCGTGACTCTTCATGCCGAACAACTTGAGCTTATGCATGTCCACACACCTACCGATATTTGAGGCATAACCATCTGGAAATTTTAACCCTCTAAGCCAGTTACATAAAACTTCTCGTGAATTTCTGTCAAGAGTGTAACAGGCTTTAGGATAGGTCCCATCGGCACTCCTTCTCAAATCACCTCTTCTGCAGTACTGATTAAGTTCTTCTCTTGACTTTGCAGTATCTTTTGTTTTTCCCGGGATGTTTAGCACCGTGTTAAATATGTTATCAAAGAAATTTTTCTCGATATGCATAACATCCAAGTTGTGCCGGATGAGATTTGTGCTCCAATAAGGCAAATCCCAAAATATACTTCGCTTCTTCCAGTTATGTTCTTTACATATACGGCCATTTATTCTATCTGCA
>UESW01004884.1:241369-287006 GCA_900491605.1 Calamus simplicifolius | reverse complement strand
CTTCTTCCAGTTATGTTCTTTACATATACGGCTGCATCTGCTAAAGGCGAATCAAGTTACGCCTGTAAGGATGATTTGGGGGCAAGAACTTCCTATGATTATCAAACCATGACTGCTTACCACTCTTCTGCAATGTAATGCATCCGAATCATACATGCAATGAGGGCATGCCAGACGTCCAGCAGTGCTCCAACCAGACAACATTGCATATGCCGGAAGTCACTTATTGTCCACATCAAAGCAGCTCTCATGATGAAATTCTGTTTCATAGAAATGTCGTAGGCTACGACTCCTGTTTCCCACAACATTTTCAATTCGGCCACCAACGGTTGCAGGAAGACATCAATCTTTTCCTTTGGATTTGATGGTCCTGGAACCAAAACTGTTAAAAACATTGCAGTATCTTTCATGCACTTCCATGGAGGAAGGTTATATACAGTCAGTATCACAGGCCAACATGAATACTGTTGCCCCGCTTGACCAAATGGTTGGAAGCCATCGGTACAAAGACCTAATCTCACATTCCTTATATCTTCAGCGAAATCAGGATGATTTTCATTGAAATGCTTCCAAGCCTTTGAATCTGATGGATGCCGCATTTCATCCTCTTTAGATTCATGTTCGGCATGCCATCTCATATCAGTAGCTGTAGCCTCAGATCTGTATAATCTCTGCAGGCGTGGGGTAAGAGGAAAGTAATGCATCCTCTTGTAAGGCACACTTTTCCTCCTACTTGTACTGGCTCCCCCTTCGCTATTTTTGTACCTCGATTGCCCACAAATCTTACACCATCTCAGCTCTGAGTCTTCACCCCAATATATCATACAATTGTTCAAGCAACAATCGATCTTATTAACTGGGAGCCCAAGCCCACGCAACAACTTCTTCGTTGAGTAAAAACTGTCTGCTGCAACATTATCATTTGGCAAAATTTCTTTGATTAACCCAGCTACAGAATTGAACGCCTTTTCTGATAATCGATGTTCTGCCTTAATATTCAACAACCGAGCAGTCGTAGACAACTGGGAATGACCCTCACAACAGGATACAATTCTTGATTTGCAGCACGCAACATATCATAAAATTGCTGTGCATCTGGATTTGGTTCTTCCATAAATGCATTCTGATTGAATTCATTACCCAATGCATTCATCACCATTTCTTCATATGTGTTTAAATTCACAAATGGTTCATCTTCGGGAATTGACACTTGTTGGCTTGTAACAGCTACCGGAATTTCCTTCGGTTCACCATGACAGTACCAAACATCGTAATCAGGAACAAACCCCTTTTTACACAAATGCACCTTAACAGTTTCAACATCTCTGTAGGCTTTATTCTGACACCTGTGGAAGTTGCATGGGCACCTAATCCTAGGCCCATCCATCCATTCAGGTTGGCTACATGCAAATGCGATAAATTCTTCCAATCCATTCAGAAAATCTAAATTAAGCAAGCCATCTTTTATCCTTGCATACATCAACGAGCGAGCCCCGCTCATTTTGACCGATTTATACAATTTCTGGTAAACCATTAAAGGAAACCATAATATAAAACTATATTAGCATTAGTACATATATAACTAAATTATTTCTTTTACTCAACTAATGCTAGGGATTGGGTTCGGGCCGGGCCGCAATGCGGTCCGTTCAATCATCGGACTTCACAAGCAATCAAGTGTCCTAAATTAATTCACCTTCACTCCATGTCTAAAAGGTGAGGCCATATCTCATTCAAGAATATTTTTTGTGATATGTTATTCTGCTATTAATTATCATCGATGGTTTATGTTGAAATTTCAGCAGCATTTCCCCATATGTTCTCCTAAATGTGTGGCATATATGCCACACTAGGAGAACGCATGAGCAAATACAAACCGCAATCTCAACCAACGATGATTAATAGCATACTAATATATCGCAAAAAATATTCTCAAACTATCCACCAGGACAATTTAAGAATTTGCAAGACTAAGTCTTACAAATTCTCAAACGGGTCTAAAGGTTATAGTGCTGTGATATTTTTTTTTTGTGGCCTGGCCACCATGGCCAGCCACAGCCGGCCACGGCCATGGGCATGGCCGGAGAAGAAGGGGGTTTTCCCCAACCCCCCCTGTTAATTTTTTTTTTGTTGGCCTGGCCACTGTGGCCGGAGAAGAAGGCCACGGCCGTGGCCATGGCCGACAACGAAATCTGGGTGGGGAAAACCCTCCTGTTAATTTTTTTTTGGTGGCCTGGCCACTGTAGACAGGCCACGGCCGGCCACGACAACGGACGTGACCAGAAAGACGGCCACAGCCGTGGCCGTGGCCGGCAACGAAGGGGGGGTGGGGAAAACCCCCCCTGTTAATTTTTTTTTTGGTGGCCTGGCCACCGTGGCTAGGCCACGGCAGCGGCCGTGGCCGAGAAGACAGCCACGGCAGCGGCCGTGGCCAGAGAAGATGGCCACGGCCATGGCCGTGGCCGGCAACGAGGGGGGGTGGGGAAAACCCCCCGTTAATTTTTTTTGGTGGCCTGGCCACCGTGGCCAGGCCACGGCTGGCCACGGTAGCGGCCGTGGCCGGAGAAGACGGCCACGGCAGCGGCCGTGGCCGGCAACGATTGTTTTTTTTTAAAAAAAAATGAGGGGGAGGGGGGGCTTACCTCGGTAGAGAGGGGATGCCGCCGGAGTGGGGGAGCTGCCGCCGGTGGTTCGTAGCGCCAGGGGAGAGGGCTGGGGGAGCCGGAGGAGGGGACGGCAGCGGTTAGGGTAAGAAGAGGACGAAGAAGAGAAGCGGGGGGGGGGGCTGACCAGCTTATATAGTAGTGATTAGCAACGCATATTTGCATCGCTAATCACTCGCTACTTTTTAAAAAAGTTTATTATTGATTAGCGATGCAACAACGCGCGATACAACTAATTGCGTCGCTAATGAGTCACTAATTTGGCGCCAATGTCCGGCGAAAAAATTATTTTTTTTATGAAAAAATGCATTGCTAATGCGTTGTAATATTTTTATCTGATAATTATATTTGATAAAAATTATATTTTCTGAAAATAATTGCGACGCATATATTGCATCAAAATTTTTTTTAAAATTTTTTTATTACATTTATTTTTCTAAAAAACATTACGACGCAATATATGCGTCGCAATATTAAAACTTATTTTCTCTATAAAAATTATTTTTATTTTTTAGGAAATTGCGTCGCTAATGCATCGCAATGTTTTTTAATAATTATAACTGATAAAAATTATATTTTCTAAAAATAATTGCGACGCATATATTGCATCGCAATATTTTATTTTTAATTTTTTTTACAACATTTATTTCTCTAAAAATTATTGCGACGCAATATATGCATCGCAATATTAAAACTTATTTTCTCTAGGAAATTATTTTTATTTTTTAGGAAATTGCATCGCTAATGTGTCGTAATATTTTTAATAATTATAACTGATAAAAAATATATTTTCTAAAAATAATTGCGATGCATATATTGCATCGCAATGTTTTTTTATATTTTTTTACAACATTTATTTTTCTAAAAAATATTGCAATGCAATATATGCATCGTAATATTAAAACTTGTTTTCCTTGGGATCGGTCCGATGGTTGCGATCGATCCAAGCCCTGATCCCGATCGGCCACGACCGATCTTGGACCGTTGCGATCGGTCCGATCGCCGATGATCCGACGGTTGCGATCAATCCAAGCGGTGATCCCGATTGGCCACGACCAATATCAGACCGTGGAGATCGGTCCGATCGCCAACGATCCGATGGTTGCGATCGATCCAAGCCCTAATCCCGATCGGCCATGACTGATCTCGGACCATGGCGATCGGTCCAATCGGCGATGATCCGATGATTGCAATCGATCCAAGCCATGATCCCGATCGGCCACGACCGATCTCAGACCGTTGCGATCGATCCGATCACCGACAATCCGACAATTGCGATCGATCCAAGCCCTGATCCCAATCGGCCACGATCGATCTCGGACTGTTGCGATCAGTTCGATCGGCGATGATTCGATGATTGCGATCGATCCAAGCCCTGATCCCGATCGGCCACGACCGATCTTGGACCATTGCGATCGGTCCGATCGGCGACGATCCGACGGTTGCGATCGATCCAAGCCATGATCTCGATTGGCCATGACCGATCTCGGACCGTTGCGATCGGTCCAATCGGCGACAATCCAACGGTTGCGATCGATCCAAGCCCTGATCCCGATCAGCCACAATCGATCTCGGATCGTGGCGATCGGTCCGATCGCCGATGATCCGACGGTTGCGATCGAACCAAGCCATGATCCCGATCGGCCACGACCGATCTCGGACCGTTGCGATCGGTCCGATCGCCGATGATCCGACGGTTGCGATTGATCCAAGCCCTGATCTCGATTGGCCACGATCGATCTCGGACTGTTGCGATAGGTTCGATTGGCGATGATCTGACGGTTGCGATCGATCCAAGCCCTGATCCCGATGGGCCACAACCAATCTTGGAACGTTGCGATCGGTCCGATCAGCGACGATCCGATGGTTGCGATCGATCCAAGCATTGATCACAATCGGCCACGACCGATCTCAAACCGTTGCGATCGGTCCGATCGGTGACGATTTGATGGTTGCGATCGATCCAAGCCCTGATCCCGATCGGCCACGACCGATCTCAGACCATTGCGATCGGTCCGATCGCCGACGATCCGATGGTTGCGATCGATCCAAGCCCTGATCCCGATCGGCCACGACCAATCTCAGACCGTGGCGATTGGTCTGATCACCGATGATCCGACGGTTGCGATCGATCCAAGCCCTGATCCCAATTGGCCACGACCGATCTCAGACCGTTACGATCGGTTTGATCGCCGACGATCCGACGGCTGCAATCGATCTAAGCCCTGATCCCGATCGTCCACAATCGATCTCGGACTTTGTGATCGATCCGATCAGCGACGATCCGATGGTTGCAATCGATCCAAGCCCTGATCCCGATCGGCCACGACCGATCTCGGACCGTTGCGATCGGTCCGATCACCGACGATCCGACGGTTGCGATCGATCCAAGCCCTGATCCCGATCGGCCACGACCGATCTCAGACCGTGGCGATCGGTCCGATCGGCGATGATCTGACGGTTGCGATCAATCCAAGCCGTGATCTCGATCTGCCACGATCGATCTCATATCGTTGTGATCGGTCCGATCACCGACGATCCAACGGTTGCGATCGATCCAAGCCCTGATCCCGATCGGCCATGACCGATCTCGGACCGTTGCGATCGGTCCGATCGGTGAGGATCCGATGGTTGCAATCGATCCAAGCCTTGATCCCGATCGGCCATGACCGATCTCGGACCGTGGCGATCGGTCTGATCGGCGACGATCTGACGGTTGTGATTGATCCAAGCCGTGATCTTGATCGGCCACAACCGATCTCGAACCATTGCGATCAGTCCGATCGCCAACGATCCGATAGTTGCGATCGATCCAAGCCCTGATCCCGATCAGCCACGACCGATCTCGGACCGTTGCGATTGGTCCGATCAGCGATGATCCAATGGTTGTGATCGATCTAAGCCCTGATCCCAATCGGCCACAACCGATCTCGGACCGTTGCGATCGGTCTAATCGGCGATGATCCGACGGTTGCGATCGATCCAAGCTGTGATCTTGATCGGCCATGACCGATCTTGGACCATTGCGATCGGTCCGATCGGCGACGATCCGACGGTTGCGATCGATCCAAGCCCTGATCCCGATCGGCCATGACCGATCTCGGACCGTTGCGATCGGTCTGATCGGCGACGATTCGACGGTTGCAATCGATCCAAGCCCTGATCCTGATCCTGATCGGCCACGACCGATCTCGGACCGTGGCAATCGATCCGATCGCCAACAATCCGACGGTTGCGATCGATCCAAGCCATGATCCCAATCGGCCACGACCGATCTCAGACCATTGCGATCGGTCTGATCGGCGACGATCCGACGGTTGCGATTGATCCAAGCCGTGATCCCGATTGGCCACGACCGATCTCGGACCGTTGCGATCGGTCCGATCACCGACGATCCGACGGTTGTGATCGATCCAAGCCCTGATCCCGATCAGTCACAACCGATCTCGAACCGTTGCGATCGGTTCGATTGGCGATGATCCGACGGTTGTGATCGATCCAAGCCCTGATCACGATCGGTCATGACCAATCTCGAACCATTGCGATCAGTCCGATCGACGATGATCTGACGATTGCGATCGATCCAATCCGTAATCCCGATCGGCCATGACCGTTCTAGGATCATTGCGATCGGTCCGATCGCCAATGATCCGACGGTTGCGATCGATCCAAGACCTGATCCCAATTGGCCACGACCGATCTCGGACCATTGTGATCGGTCCGATCGGCGATGATCCAAAGGTTGCGATTGATCCAAGCCCTGATCCCGATCGACCACGACCGATCTCGGACCATTGCGATCGGTCCGACCGGTGATGATCCAATGGTTGCGATCGATTCAATCCGTGATCTTGATCGGCCACGACCGATCTCGGACCGTTGCGATCGGTCCGATCGGCGACGATCCAACGGTTGCGATCGATCCAAGCCCTGATCCCGATCGGCCACGACCGATCTCGGACCGTTGCGATCGGTCCGATCGGCGATGATTTGACGGTTGCGATCGATCCAAGCCCTGATCCCGATCGGCCACGACCGATCTCGGACTGTGGCGATCGGTCCTATCGCCGACGATCCGACGGTTGCGATCGATCCAAGCCATGATCCCGATCGGCCATGACTAATCTCGGACCGTTGCGATCAGTCCGATCGGCGACAATCCGACAGTTACGATCAATCCAAGCCGTGATCCTAATTGGCCACGAACGATCTCGGACTGTTGCGATCGGTCCGATCGGCGACGATCCGACGGTTGCAATCGATCCAAGCCATCTCTTGGAGTCAATGTCACACATTGTCTCCTCGTAGTTAGTAGGCTTATCATCTTCTATGAGAAATCCATATCTTTCAGGAATATGATGTGTCCTACTAGACCTATGAAGCTTATGCATACTTGGAGCTACCTATTACTCCATCTCTCCTGGTAGATGCTCATGCAAATGTTGCCTAAATGTGAGTTGAGTGTCCTGCTCAACTCCCACTACATTTGGCATTTGCTCTATGTCATCTAATCGATATGTATCAATTTGTGTGCTTGAGCTTCACTAAGCTCAATATTTCTTTCACTATCCTTTCTTAGAAAAATCCCATTCTCTAGGAATATGGCATGCCTCGAGACAAAAACCTTTTGCTTGAGTGGGTGGTAGAAGTAGCATCCTTTTGTTTCTTTAGGATACCCCACAAAATTACACTTGTTGGATCTAGCTCCAAGCTTATCCGACTCATTACGCTTTACATAAGCATAACAACCCCAAATCCTTAGATGACTAAGGGATGGTTTCTTTCTACACCATATCTCATAGAAAGTGAAATTGATCGACTTAAATAGAACTCGGTTTAGAATATATTCAGCTATGTGTAGCACATAACCCAAAACATTTTTGGAAGGATTACAAGGCTCATCATTGATCGCACCATATCTAATAATGTGCGATTCCTCCTTTCTGATACACCATTATGCTATGGCATACCAGAAGGAGTCCACTGAGAGAGAATCACATTTTCCTTCAAATATTCTAAGAACTTATGGCTTAAGTATTCCCCACCTCGATCTGATTAAAGTATCTTAATACTTTTGCCATATTATTTTTCTATCTCAAGTCTGAATTCTTTGAATTTTTCAAAGGCTTCAGATTTGTGCTTCATCAGATATACGTGACCATACCTACTATGGTCATCTATGAGTGTGATAAAGTAAGAAAAACCTCCTATGGCCTAAATATTGATAGGACCACATACGTCCGAATATACTAGTCCTAAACATTCAGTTGCTCGCTCATTCTTTTTAGTAAAAAGTGCATTTTATCACGTAAGCACGACTCACATTCCTCAAATGATTCCCAATCGAATGAGTCCAAATAGCCATCCTTATATAACTTGGTTAAATGCATTTCATTTCCATGGCCTAAATGATAGTGTTATAGGTACGAGTTTTTAGAATTATTTGATTTTAATTTCTTAGTTTCTATATTGAGAATATGGCTTTGTAAATTCAAAATATAAATTCTGTTAAACATTTCAGCAGAACTAAAGAATATTTTATTTTTAAAAATTAAAATTTCTTTATTTTTAATTTCGAATAAATATCCATCATTTATAAGGCATGAAACAAAAAATATTCTTTGTTATACTTGAAACATGTAACAATTACTAAGCTCCATTACAAGCCCAGTGAATAAAGATAAAGAACAAAATCCTATATCTAAAACAGCAACCTTTGCTCATTTCTCATATGCAGAATCACTTCATCTTTCTCCAGCTTTCTTCTGCTTCTTATCATCTGCATATTAATACAAATATGAAATTTACAACCGATATTCAATACCCAAGTGGAATAAGAAGTAACAGAAGAAAACCTCTTAATCATAAATATACCTAATATAGAAGCATATATGCTTCTTTTCTTTTAGGCTAGCCAGATAAGCCTTATAGTTTCGCTTTCATGTCAGTCCTTGCCACAGAAGTGACACTTTCCCTTAGCTACTTTGTTTTTCTTAATGCCCTTATTTATTTTAGTCGCCTTGGCCTTTTGGGCTTATTCTTCTTTGGCCGCTTCTTGCGAGCACCAGAGGACTCCATGATTATAACCTGCCCCTTTTCTTTCTTAATGTTGGGCTCATCATTTGTCAGCATATTCACGAGCTCAAGTAGAGACGCCTCTAACTTGTTCATGTTGAAATTAAGAACACACTACGAATAGCTGGGAGATAGTGATTATAAAACCAAGTCAATACTCTTAGTTCATGATCCATCACAAAACCCAATCGTGCCAACTTCTCAATTAGATTGATCAATTTCAGCAGGTGAGCAGCCACTGATGAACCCTTGGTCATTTTGCACTAAAATAGCTCTCTAGAGGTCTAAAACCTCTAATAGCAAGACTATGCACCAAACAACTCTTGCAAGTGCATCAAAATCTCCTAAGCATTCATATGCTCATATTGTTTCTAAAGATTAGGTAACATTGAGGCCAACATCAAGCATATGGCCATTTTCTCAGCATCTTTATATCAGTTATATGCCATATGAATCTCAGTCGGAGCATCCGCTGATGGGACCTCTGGTCCAGCCTCATCTAGGACAAAAATAATTTTGTTGGATCAAAGAACGATCCTTACACTCCTAAGCCAATCAGGAAAGTTGAGTCCAGTCAATTTGTTGGATTCTAAGATACCCCTAAGGTTGATATTTATACTTATGGTTTCTCTGATAACTTACATAAAAATAGAATAAGTTAATTGCTATGAATATAAATCATCAACTTAATATGGTAATTTTAATATTTTTAATTAAGTCGATTTCTCTTACTATTTTATCAAGGTTAATAGCCCTCTATTAATTTTGAGAAATTGGCAATCAATTTCTTTAGTGGGCTAGGATCCTCATTCGAATTACCTTGACCTTGGCTTTAGCACAACAAATCTCAGTAAGCCAAATTTGGTAGATTATCACCAACCACATCTAATATGACTCCTAAATCATTTAGGGAATATTGCCTTGTCAATCACATCTATATGTGATCACCCTAAAGTTTGCCTCTAGATTAGACTGATCTTGACTTTGGCCAATTATGCCAGCTAATCTAGTTAAGTCAACCCATTGTTCCACAATCAACTCCTCATAAGTACACTCAACCTCAGCTTTGGCATGACAAATCTCATGACCTAATGATTTTGTATCATGTGAACAATGGAATGCTAATGACTTAATATTCATGAAGAATTTAGAGCATCTAGGTCCCATCATGCATGTACAACATTTGTACTATGCTAGGTTACATATCCTATATGTAGATTTTAGATTAATCTTTATTAATTTAAAGTTTATAAGATCAAATCTTATGATTGAAATTCCTAATCAAATTGGGATCCATGACCACTATCTAATTTAGGAACCTTAATCATATGACCAAATCAATTGCTACCATCCTAATTAACCCTATTGTTCTAATCAATTAAGAGCTTTCCTTAACGATGGCTAGATCAACTGATCAATGGGGTCCTATTTAGCATACCCTTCGATCTCATTAAATAAGTTTTCTCAGGCAGCAAATGGAGCAATTAAAAACCATGATCGCACTTTTCTTAGACACCAATATAGTTAAGCCCAATTGATTAGACCAATTTTAGAATCATAAGATCAAGCAATGATGCGATTAAGTATAAGTTTCCTAAATCCTTATCAACTATTACAGTTTATGACAAGTTAAGATAGTAATCTTGTTAGAGTATTATGATAAGAATTCTTAATTCAAATTTTAAATATTTAAATTTCAAGCTTCAAATTTTTTTATTATTTAATTACATATTATGACATGTCTTTAACAAACCCTAGCAGATTCTTGTCATGATAAGATTTTAGATTTAAATTTAAATTTTAAATTTCAATATTCAAGTTCCAAATTCAAAATTCGAAATTCGAATTTCAATTTAGATTTGAAATGATTACATTTAATCAAATCTTATCATGAGCTAGATTGCAAAAAGTAAATTTTCTACAATTATTCTTAATCACTTACTCATCATTACATATTAATCTTAGATTTTAATCACATTATTATCATATTAAAATTTTGAATCCTAAACATAATTTCAGGATTTCAGCATATTATGTTCCTATCATGCATAAACATAATAATTAAATTTAAAATGACACATATTATGATTAATCTAAAATTAATTATTATTTATTATCATATAACAAAATTTCTTATCTAAAATTAAATTTCATCATATGAATCATTTTCAGATTGATGTGATCAAGTTTGAGTTTCATATCATATATGAAATTTTAGCAATTTCATTCATAATGAATTTGACACAGGAAATGGTTTCAATTTTTAATCATCTAAATTGAAACACTCATAGTAGCTCTAATACCACTTGTTGGGTTTTCAGGATGAAAAACTTGGATCAAATTCAAGTTTTGCGCAATGAAATCAATAATTTTGCATATGGATGTAACCCTAAGGAACAAAGAAGATAATCAAATTGAAATAAAATAACTATGACACTCACATGTACCTATGTTCTTTATCGGAAGAGTTGCTGATAAAGACAAAATCCTTGCTACCACTAGCCGCCCAAGTGTGCAGCCTCCAACGGTGATCAACACAGAGTCCTTAGATGTAGTCTTACTAGAATTGGTTGACAACCTTTTTGGCAAAGGGGTGCTAGCATCTCTTTCTTGCCTTCTTACTTTTTCAAATCAAGAAATAAATGGAACGAGAGTTCAAGATCAAATCAAAAACTCTTAGGAAGGAATAATCTGAATTTTTGGGTGTTGAAAAAAGAGGAGGAGACGTGTGAGATTTGTTGATGTGAAGCAGAATTTATCTTAAGCGGTCATTTGTTGAATGACCGAATTTTAAGGAATCTTTTTACTCAAAATTTTCCTAGGCCATAGGATATGGTATGAGGCTTTAATAAGTCATGTTCAAACTGCCAAAGATTAGATAAAATTTGTTTTTCAAAATCAAACTTAGTTGCAAAGTTGTTGGAAGTTTAAATTTCAGCCAATCAAAATTCAGTATATGGCAGTTTCTAGAAACTATGCAACTAAATTAGTTTTTGATAAAATCAATCAGATCTCCACGTTTTGAATTCAAATTTAATCCAATTTGAATTCCACATATCATATTTGAAATTCAGATCAAATTTGTACCTATAACAAAGTTTGTTAGGATATTGTTATACATTATCTTAATTGGACAAGCTAACCAAATCTTAACCATAAAATCTCATATACACATAATCTCACATCCAACTCTTAGGTATGTCCTCCTCCATCACGTGGTGATGGATCATGCCCATCAGATGGGCATGAATCCATGTGCCACATGGCTCAATCCAGGCTACTAATTTGGGTGCAATGCGGTTTCAGCATTAGGTGCATCATATGGACCCTTTAATCACAATTCTCTAATTGGATCACACCCAAATTAATTTGAGCCATCCATCACATGAATCACATTCAATTGGGTGTCCAAACATGGCAATCCATCATGCATTTCAGATGTGCATCATATGTACATCATATGCAAAGTTAAAAAGTTCTTCCTCTATGATGAATATTTATTTATCAATCCAAATCAAATCAATTCCTATTAAGATTGGGTCAAACCCAATCCTAATTGAATTGAAAAAGTGGTCATCTAATATGAATTAAGTCCAACTTAATTCTCATTTTAACTCATCCAAAACTCCTTAATGTGTGTGACCCATTGGGCCTTCGACACGTTGGCAACAATCATGAATCAATCTAACCCAAATGTTGACCTAGTCAACCCTTTGACTTGGTCAACCTATTCATAATTATAAATCATGAGTGGCCTCTAGCAAAGCATCATGATTACCCAAGTGTTGTAGAGTTATGCTGACATGGTTATCGACATCATTTGTCTATGATCGGTTACCATACGATTCAATTCGATCATCACATATCCCAAATCAGTTAATGGCATGAAAAGTGTCAACCCTGTAATTGATCTTGTTTACTTGATCTCAGGAAAGACCGACTCATATGAATTAGAACTCTGAAACTATTTTGAATTCCAACTCAACCTTGTAAGGATTTTAAGTCTAATCAATCCATCAAGTGGTTGCGGGATATAACCCTCTCTATATTAAGGAAGAAGAATTTTATCTTGGTCAATCACCACCTTCACGTGTTTCATGTTATACCCAATCATCATCATATTTGCCACTCATGGCTAGAGTGACATTTGTATGTCGTTAAAGTATGGCATTCCATACATAAGATGCAGTGAATACCTCAAGTCAAAGGATCACTCGTACAACCGTTATCGGAGATCAACAATTGACACTATATAGAATATCCATATGGAATCTCTGTGTGGATCAACCAATGCATCGTTACAATAATGAGCATCCATATACCTATCCAAGTATTTCCATATTTAAGCTTGTGAGATCAGCTACTCACCACAAGGGTGAGGATATGCAATGTATGCTAGTCTCACGATATTCGATGGTATCTAGTCCCATCTATACATCGCTTGAAAAAATTTAAAGAATCGAACCATGACGTGCAATTTGGATCTCACAATTTGTAATATCTATTACAAATTTCATATGCACGTTCACATTCTTTTGAACTTTATCTTATAGATAAATATATCAAATATATAATAAAGGATATTTGGATAGATAAAGAATATAACATATATAGCATTCAATCCGATTGGATATAGGGCATACACTAACATTTTGTACATCATCATTGTGGTTCAATAATAACCTTATTTGAAGATTTTGAAAGCAAGCATTTTTCCTTTAGGATGGATCCCTTAGATTCCTTCATGGATCTACTATAGCATGTAGTCTATCTCTAATAGCTTAAGATATTTGAGATAAAAGAAACTATACAACCTCTCGTACAACTTCTTTTCATTTCAGGTGTACTGAGCTGCACAATACTGGACCTTCTAAGTTTTTTTTCTTATCCTTGAAAAGCTTTCCATCTCATAGGTATTCAACAATAGGGGACATCTAGCTAGGTTTGCGATTAATTTGCATTATTACTTCTTTCTATTCTATGCTTAGTTGTTTCAATACTTCTATATGCACCAACCTCCTTTGCTTAGACAATCCAACACTAGCAGCTTTGGTAGGACATTGGCTTAGGAGTTCTACTTTTAGATTGGTATGACCCCATATCTTTTATAGGTACTTTAGTCATCTTCTACCTTTTATCCTCATTCTCTTTGGACTTGATTGATCATGAGTTGGGAGTTGATATGAATTTTGATATTAGAGACCTTCAATTCTTTAACTCAACCTAGGCCAACGAGAGCTTCATATTTCACCTTCATTGTTGCAGGTAGTAAAGTTAAACCTAAGGATAGACTTAACTTCAACTCCTTCTAACCCTATAAGGTTGAGGCCAGCTTTGCTTTTTCCATTAGCTGAAGCTCCATCCATGCAAAGGATCTAGCCTATTGGTTCTGCTTCTACCTCCTGGGGCACCTCTTCCTCTACCGAAGCCATGCACTCCACCATAAAGTCTACCAAAACTTGGGCTTTCATGGTAGATCATAGGTAATACTAGATATCATACTCTCCAAGCTCCACCAAAATACTTTACCAATCATCTTGAAGTATCTAGCTTCTATGGCATTTATCTTAAGGGTTGGTGTGATGCCCCTCCCAATTGTCCCACATCGGATAATTGGTAGTTTGTTAAGTGGTTTATATGTAGTAAAGTAAGAAGGATAAGGCACCAATTGGATCCCTTTTTGGGCTGTGGTGGCCCAAGTTGGTGTGAACCTTGTCCGTCTTGCTTTCTTGTAACGAAACGGGCCCGTATCCCATCGGATAATTGGGAGTTTGTTAAGTGGTTTATATAGTAAAGTAAGAAGGATAAGGCACTAATTGGATCCCTTTTTGGGCTGTGGTTGCCCAAGTTGGTATGGAGCTTGTCCATCTTGCTTTCTTGTAACGAAACGGACTTGTGGGCCCGGATCGTTACAATATGGTATCAGAGCATCGCACCAGTCAGAAGTGCAGGAGCTAAGTACCACACAGGATAAAGTACTACATCTATGGGGGATGGGAGCCACCTCTTGAACCTATGTCTAGAATAACTTCTTAGCTTCATAAAGATTTTTATTGACATAACAAGATGTCCTTGTCCGAATTCCATTGCTCTTGATCCAGACTGAGTACCACACTCTAATAGTCATGGTGGAGATCACCTTAAAGTCATGGTGGAGATTACCATATACAGGTAGAGGACTTTCCCCAGGGTTGACTTCATCATTAAAGGTGGAGAAACTAAATATTACATTGGTCGAAGGCTGCTTAGCCCTCTTCTATCCATGAAACTTCTTGATGTTCTTGGGGTCTTTAAAGAATGGAAGGCAAGCCTTTGAGATGAAGCAGCTAAGTATGACTATCCAACCTATCAACCTTTGCACTTTATTTGGGCTTTTGAAGCACCCTATTTAGGACGACCTAGATTTTCTCTAGCTTGGCCTCAATCTCTTTTAAGTGATCAATAAAGCCCAAGAATTTTCTCAAGGAGACACTGGATGTATACATGTTAGGGATTAACTTCATGCTATTATGCCTCAATACTCGAAAAGCCTTCTTGAGGTCATCAATAAGTTGTCAGCATTTCTTACTTTCGCTAGCAAATCATATGCCTTCATATTTTGACTAATCTAATTCTTAAATATTTTATTAATTAATCATTGGTATGAAACTTTCATATTCTTTAATTTAAAGGGCAACACCTTATAATAAGTGCCTAGGTCAATGATGAACATTTACTTCTTGTCCTCCAAGCCATTCTAATCTAATTATACCTCAAGAATGCATTTCTAAAGCTCAATAGCTTGTGCCCGAGGTAACAATGATGAGCCAATCTATTCCTAATGGAAGAAAGCTATCTTTAGGGTAGACCTATTAAAAATAATGAAGTAGACACATATTCTCCATTTGCTATTAACTTTATTTACCATTACCATATTGGCCAAATAGTTGAGATAATCTAGTTCTATTATAATCTCAATCTTAAGGAGCTTATCGACTCTAATTGCATTTTGTTTATCTAAGATGAAGTTCCTCTTTTTCTACTGCATAAGCTTATATAATAGATCTATACTTAGTTTGTGCGCAATGACCTTATGGTCACTCCCTAATATGTCTACAAAAGTCCAAGCAAAGATAATGGTGCTCGCATCTAGGAAGCTTACAGGCTCATCTTTGACTTCTTTGGACATAGTAGGCTCGACATGGGCTACCTTCTCTAGATCTTATTTAATTAGAGGAACTAACACTAGATCTTATACTAGCTTTCCATTCTACAGGCTATATTCATCCTTCTAGTTGAAGCTTTCTACTACGAAGGCTTCTCCAATTTTTATTCTCTTTCAAGGTGGTAACATGACTAGCCATCACCTAATCTCTTTTGAACTCTCCAACTACATGCTCAATATGAAACTTCATCAAGAGATGATAACTCAATGTAATATCTCTCAAAACATTAAGATTGAAACACCTAAGGATGACATTGTAAGATGAAGAAGCTTTAACTACTAGAAAATTTAGTATTACAATGGTATGATAAGGGCCTTGCCTAGCTATCATTAGGAGAATAATGGTTCCATCTACCAATAGTGGCTCTTTAGAGAATTTGATTAATATGGGGTATTAAAGGGTCTCAAACAATATTTACATAATCCTATCATCTTGAAGGCATCATAGTAGAAGATATCTACTATCTCATTGTTGACCAAGATTCTCTTCACATTATGGTTTGTGATTACCATGATGACAACTAAGGTGCCTTTATAGGGTTCCTAGACTCGTCATAGGTCACCATCCAAGAACTAGATAACCTTATCTCTCTATTTCTTTGACACCTACCCTTTAGGCCAGCATTGATGAGCACACATTTTTCTAGCTAATAAGCTATCACCTCTACCAACCATTTAAAAGCTAGGTACATGATATTACCAAAGTCTGATAATTTTAAATTACATACTTAACTTTTATATAATATTAATAATACTTAATCTGATTATATATTTAATTTACACTAAACAATGCTTAAATATTTAATATTATATTTGAACTAAATATTAAATATATAATGTAATATTTAATATTAATATAAAATATAATATTTAATATTTTAAATATTGTTATATATTTATATAACAATATGTAGTTATTAAATTTTAAATTATTAATATTTATGACCTTCTTGCATATTAAATTCTTATATAATTTGTTACTAAATATTATATAGTATATACTAAAATGGGATATTAATAATAATAATATAATATATATTAAATATTTGTAATATTAAGTATATAATATTTCTAAAATTAATTTATAAAGAATTTAGTTTTTATCAACATTTTGTATTCTAGTAAAAAAAAGAGAGGATCACCCAAAAGATAAAAAAAGATTTATAATAAAATTCAAAAGTATAGTAAACTAATTACCATGTTTTATTATTATGAACCAAACATGACAACCTTATGCTTCTAAGAATCTAATTATCAAGTATAAAATTATCAGAAATGTAAGATTCATGATAATATTATATTATTCAAACCAAACGCCACCTTTAGATCAACAGACAGATAAAATCAAACTCCAAAACATGCCCTCATGCACTGTTTGAAAATTCAAGTCAGAGTGCCATGTTGTCGTTTAGCCATCAATTGCAAAGATCACTAACTGGAAAATTGAAGCAGAAGCTGCAAAAAAATAAGAAAAAAAACTAGAGAGATCTTGGGCTCATTACTGTTAACCAATCAAAAAATGCAAAGAAGTGCTCATGGTGCAGGGCACAGAACAAGTTATATAATCAGAGAGCTGATACTAAGAAAATTTCTTACTCATTTTGCTTCATCAGAATTACAATCACAGTGAAATGTTGAGGAATTGATAACATTGCAAAGACATGAAACAATATTTCTAGTTAAGTTCTTCCTCATGCTTTTACAACAAGAACTAGCAGTAATACTGAACTATTCAAATGCAAGTATGTAACCAGTCAGTCGCTGGGTGGAAGCCATGCTACTTGAGGAAAATTCCATCAGAGTGGTAAAAATGGTCTTTCTGGTCAATCTGCTGTGCTGGTGTTATTGGTTGTCCTTAAGACTGCCTTTTCATTTGGTGTTTCATTTATTTTTCCCTGCATCCCAGTTGGACAACGAATTAAAACAAGCTGAGAAGTATGACTTATTGATCGTCCAATTTAGCAAATCATATTCCAGGTATTAGTCAGAAATCAAAGCACCAATGAACAAAATCTCCCATGGATACAGATTTCAAGATGTCTGGCAAAGGACAAAATGAATATGGGCACTTGTGTGACCAATAACAAGCATAAAATGATGAAGGGTGGCTGACACTAGATGGCAGATGACAAGTTATTGGGTTACAATTTAAACATAAAGGCATCGTAAGTACTTCTGCGCTCAAATTTACTAATGAAAACACTTTAACTTAATTGGAACTGACAGTTGAGCAATGCAAGCAGAAATCCAAACATATGCTCTCAAAATGACACAAGTCAGGTCACATGAGCCAAAAGGGACCCACATGGAAATGTAGCAGAATACCGAGGCTTTTGCTGACTACAATGCCATATTGGAAAAGAAAGATATTTCAGCCACCATACAGACGCTAATGTTGGGAGTACCGGTGATTACGAACATGATTATTTTCCAAGTGCCTAACAACTTATGTATGACTAAGTTTTAAGCCCACAGATGCATGGAAAAATATTTCACATATATTAGTCAAATCCCTATAGCTAAGAATCAATTAAAAGTTATACTAAATGTAAAGAAATTCTAACTTCAGCAGAGACACTTGTGTGGAGTGCTTGATTCCAGATCCCTCCTAGCATCTTGGTCCACTTGACTGCATCAACGAGCTCTTCTTGTCTGAAAGTTCCTTGATCTTGAAAACACAAATAATACTAGAGATAAGAAGCATGCCGAAAATTGAATTAGAGTTCTTCTATCTTCATAAATTCATTTCGGTTTTTTCATTCTCCATGCCTTCATTTCAGTGATTAGAAGGTCGGTCGTTTTATTCTCATTACTCCTCTCTAAGGATGCAATAGCAGCAGCAGCATCGGTAATCTGTATAATTCAGCAATTTTAAATAAACCAAACTTTCTTTTTTCTATTTCTTAACAACTCAAAAAGTTATAACAGAAAGCAAGAGAGAGATTCAGGAGCATGAATGGACAAACTATCGTTCCACTCTACAGAGAATGGCTAAACATTGCTTAATGATATATTAGAAGGGCAAATGTTGGAAGGCTACATTAAAAAATCTCCACTAATTCTTGTTTACAGTCATATTAATTGTAATAGAAATTTAAAATTGAGGATTTTGACCCATTATTAACAGAAATATTAACCCCTGTAAAATTCTGCAAATATGCACATAATTCCTTAGCATCCATATGCTAGATACTGAGAACCTGTACATTTAGCTTTCCCTGTCTTAGGAAATCTAAGGTTGTGCATATATAAATCCATGACAAACTAAATCCAGATAGGTCAAAACATTCTCAAATGAAGTTGACAGTACCTACCAGCTAATTATTGACATTTATGTTGTGGGTTTATATAAACACACTGAGATATTTTTGGCACATGAAATGTTTGCATATGATCTGAGACGAAAATAACCTTTTGTAGCAGTACATTTGGGCCTCCTATACTAAATTAGAAATATCTAACATCTGCATAGACGTACAAGAAAACCAAAAATTTCTTTGGAGTTCAGCTGACATCAAGACAGTTTTGTTATTTCTTACCTATCACTACTAAGAATTTGACTCTGACAAATTTCATGCAAGTAGCAGATCGCCATTTTCATAGTGTAGGCTCTGAGAATTTATATAAACAACAGGCTCTGCAAAACAATATTTGTTGGTGTGTATGTGTGTGTTTTGAGCGGCTTTTATGGAATCAAAAGACTCAGGGACTTGACTGAAGTAATTTGGTATGTAGTGATCATACTCTTTCTTAGATATACTTGTATCTTTGTACATGCATAATATTTTCATACAAGAGAAGTCATGCCTGTTTATGATTAATGTTGTTTCACACCCCTTAATAATTGTATCCAAATCCTTAATACCTGAAACAAGAATAGATATGGGGCAAGATTGGTAAATGTGTTTCTCAAGAAAGTGGGGAGGGGAAACGGAGGTACACATCTCAGGTAGAAGATTTTGACTAGCTGATTTCGGCTTACATCTCAGCAAACATAAGTTACTTTGCTAGCATCAGACCAAGATACTTTCTGAAAGACTAACCTAGGTCATTATCAATTTGCACCTGAGAAACCATTCTAACTAGACAAATGCCAATCATCATCCTTTTTTAACCATTATCAGCTTGTTTACCACGACAACTATCCAAGATTCTGTTCACAACAATGCACTTCTTCTCAGAATCTCCTGTAGATTTTATGGATGTCAAATAATAAAGGTTGGACTCAAAAAATTTAAGAATCCATGTCTAAAAGAGTACTTCTAATTTTGTTTCTTCATTTCTTTATCACCGAGGCAGGAAATCCCAACGAATAACATCAAGGCAGTTTTCTTTCTGGAATTTAAAAAAAAAAAGATCAGGATGGTTAGTTCTTTTTATCTTAGAGCTTCCCTGCATAGTTTTATAGCTTACTGATCACCGGAGATATTTCCTATATAATATGCGATAAAGTGGATGATGACAATCCACCACTGACAACAAGTATGATATATTTTCTAAGACATTGGACCTTTGTTTAATAGGTATATATATGTTCAAAGGATAATTAAAAACAGAATGCCCTCAAATGGAAAAAATTGAATACTGCCTAAACCTAAAATCTGTGAGATGTCAGAAGTCAACCTTCCTTATTATTCATACAGGAATAAAGCATAAAACATGAAAAAAATATTTCATGATCTTAGCTTATAATCTTGCATCACACATGAACATCATTTAGGAGAATTGGTCAAGGAAACAAGTTTAAGAAATTTGTGTTGGATTTTTTAATCCAACATTGGGCTTATATGTGAAATAATTATGTGTTGCGGACTGTCAATAAGATTAAACCCAATTAAAAGTGATCAGCTGAGGTTTAGTAATTTGGGCTTTAATGTATTTGATTAGGTGTGGCCCTTTAATGTGTAGAGACCTAAGGGATTATTTCTATTTTTATGATGGGCTAAAATAGGAATACCAAAAGATAATGATGTGATTCTATATAGCGGTTATGGTCCCTGGATCGCACGCACAACCTTCTTCTCTGAATCCCATCATCAGAAAGAATAGCCTAGAAAGAAATTATAAAGGGCTCTCTAGGAGTGCGTGTTGATCTGGAAGGCCAACCGTAGGACTCTGGAGAGCAATCCGCAGGACTCTGGAGAGCAATCAAGCAATATGGATTCAGGTATGCTTCCGTTTATGTTTATGGATTCTTGATGAATTAACATGAATGATCCTTGGGTTTTATGGTGATGGTCTTCACAAAAGGTTCGGATCTAATTACAACAAGTGGTATCAGAGCCCATATTCATGTTGAATCATTAAGAATAAATTTTTTTAGTTCTTTATGGATTAAGATCCATGTGTTGTCTTAATTTTTTCCAAACATGTTCGCTTTTCTTCACGGGGAACCGAACGCGTTGCATGGAGTTCCAATTTTTGTTGGAAATTTGGCCGCTGATGGTGGATTCCATCAGGGCGTTAACAGAGAGGGGCATTAAAGTGGAGATTCCCTTCCCCTCATACCGGTAGAGTTTCCGGGATAATGCTCTTCAGGATCTCTCAAGAGATCGTAAGCGTTGGGACATGGTGTTGGGGAAGAGAGAGGCCTCTCAGGTCTCTCGCATGAACGTACAAAAAAAAACATACCATGGCGGTTGGAGTTCCATGTTTCATGGAAAAATCCACTTCTCACGCAAGCTTGGGAATCTAACAGTTGGTATTCCAAATTTTGTGGGCCGCTGGCCATTTTTTATTGGAATTGAACGCGTTGCATTCAAGCCTAAGCGAAGAAAAGGGGCATTGTGGGGGAGTTAATTTTTTATGCTGGCCGTTTTTTCACAAGAAATCTTGTGCTGGCTATTTAAGCATCCTTTAGATAATGCCAATGTGATGGTGATCCATTTTTAGCTAGAGGAGAATCTAACTGCTGGGATTCAAGAAGGAAGTGATTCCATTAAGGGCGTTGCATGAAATTCCGAAATTCCATAAGGCGATAGGAGTTGCGTGAGAAGAGAACGAAAATTCCATTGGGAATTGAATGCATTACATTCCAGCCGGTCGTTGGTGTTTTACATAATTAATAAATAAATAAAAGGAGGTTATTCGGAATGAAGGCGGTTAGAAAACCTTGCCTAGTTAGACTTCTTGAAAGAAAGTAACAGAATGGCGGTTAGAAAACCTTGCCCAGTTGGACTTCTGTGAAAGAAAGTAACAGAGTGATGCATGGCATTAATGCATAAATTTTGGACCGGTTCATGAACTCTCAACGTTTCGGGCTTTCATTAAAATTTATTATTTTTAATTTTTTTAAGCATGAGCAACCTCCTTCCGTATGGTTTAATTGGTTCCATAAAGTAAAGTTTTATCCATTAGGATAAATTATTTTTTTGTTATAAAGATTGAGTTGGAACCACAAAATAACATATAGTTATTTTTAAAAGGTTCAATCAAATTCAAATTAATGGTATTTTTATGCCTAATAAATTTGTCCATCATTTGAAATTGATCTAATTGAAACAAGATATCACCAAAGTGACCTCTCTTGTGTAGATGGTTCATGAAGGATGTTGGATGTTGTGTATGTGTATGTTTCATGCGGGTATTAATCGGCCCAAAGGAAGGTTAATGCTTGGCCGAACTACACATATGTGTGATGGTAAACACGTAACGATTATAAGGATTTACATGTGAATAATAAGTCGATCCAAAGATAGATTTATTATTTGACATGTATTATTGTTAATGTTTGATCATTACAACAAGAGTACCACCAGCAGTTAATATTACTATCCAAATACTTGATATTAATGTTGCACAGGGTATCTTGAGATGGGATTTACCATTATTTGAATTTATTGATATTTGGTGTTAATTATTTAAATGAGCATGTTATTTATGTATTGCTTTTATTTTACAGCTAATGTTGCTAATATTTCTGTTAACCTCAATTCAGTATCGGTCCTTAATGATAATAACTTCAAAGGCAGGGATAAAGGCAAGAAAATAAGGAATAAGGCTGCTAAGGGTCCAGCAAAGAAGAAACAAAATCAAGATAAAGACAATTGTTTCTTCGGTAATAAGTCTGAACGCATTAAGAATGAATGTTTCAAATTTCATACATAGCATGAAAAGAAAGGTACATTTCTTAATATGATCTATTCTGAAGTAAATATAGCTTTAGTACCTAGAAACACTTGGTGCTTAGATTCTGGTGCTACTACTAACATCAGTGTTTCAATGGAGGGTTGCCTAAGTTACCAAAGGCCAACTGATGCTGAAAGACGCATTTATACGGGAGATGGCAAGTCGGTAGATGTGGAGGCAATTGGGCATTTTAGATTGTTATTAAGTTCTGGTTATTATTTGGATTTAAAAGACACTTTTGTAGTACCATCATTTAGACGAAATTTGGTTTCTATTTCAGCTTTGGACAAATTAGGATATTATTGTTCATTTGGAAATAGTCAGTTTAGTCTTTCGTTAAATTCAAATATTATTGGAACTGGTTCTCTTATGGTGTATGACAATCTATATTTGCTTGATATTGTTGCTTCTTATAATGAAACCCTGAATATGGAATCAAGAGGTACTAAGTGTAAAATTTGCAATAAAAATTCAGGAACATTATGGCATAAGCGATTAGGTCACATCTCTAGAAATAGAGTTGAACGACTTGTGTCAAATGGAATTTTGGATTCTCTTGATTTTACAGACTTTAATGTCTGTATTGATTGCATTAAGGGCAAACAGACCAAAACAAAGAAATTGGGTGCATATAGAACTATGAAAGTCTTAGAGTTGATACATACGGACATTTATGGACCATTTCCTATACCTTCTTGGAATGGTCAACAGCTTTTTGTATCATTTATAGATGATTATTCAAGATATGCATACCTATTTCTTATTCATGAAAAGTCTCAAGTCTTGGATGTGTTCAAATCATTTAAAACTGAAGTTGAGCTTCAGCTCAACAAAAGGATTAAAGTAGTCAGATCTGACCATGGTGGTGAATATTACGGTAGATATGACGGATCAGGTGAACAACGTCCAGGACCATTTGCCAGATACCTAGAGGAGTATGGAATTGTCCCATAATACACCATGCCAAGGTCACCTAGCATAAATGTGTAGCTAAAGACGAAACAGGACTCTTAAGGATATGGTAAGGAGTATGATTTGTCATTCTATCTTACCAGAATCACTCTGGGGAGAGGCACTAAAGACAGCAGCCTACATTCTGAATAGAGTACCAACTAAAGTAGCTATCAAAACACCTTATGAGCTTTGGATAGGACAGAAGCCTAGTCTAAAGCATTTTCATGTTTGCGGATGTCCAGCTGAGGCAAGGCCTTATAGGCCACATGAAAAGAAATTGGACTCCAGAACAGTGAGTAGCTATTTTGTTTGTTATTCTGAGCGATCCAGGGGTTACAAGTTTTATAATCCCAAATCAAGGATAATTTTTGAGACGGGAACTGCAACATTCTTTGAGAATATTGAGTTTGGAAGGAGAAGCAAAGTTAGAGACTTTGTCTTTGAGGAGGAATTGGAACCTACTACTCTTGTTGAAGAGCAGATAGTTCCTATTCCTATAATTGCTTTTGATAATGATCAAGTTGCAATTCCAGAACAACAAGAAATTGTTGTTCAACTCGCAGAGGTACAAACTCAACAACCTCAAGAACAAATGCCTTTGCGGCGATCCACTAGAGAAAGGAAGAATGCTATTCCAGATGATTATATAGTGTTTCTTCAGGAACATCATAAGGAAAATAATGGCGTGATGGAAGATGATCCTCTCAACTTTCTTCAAGCCATACAAGGTTCCAATTCAGAAAAGTAGACTGAAGCAATGAAAGAAGAGTATAAGTCTATGCAATAGACAATAAAGTTTGGGAACTTATCCCATTACCAGAAGGTGTGAAACCCATTGGTTGCAAATGAATTTTTAAGACCAAACGGGATTCAAAGGGTAATGTGGAAAGGTATAAAGCTCGTCCTATGGCTAAAGGCTATACTCAAAAGGAAGGGATTGACTTTAAAGAGACCTTCTCTCCAGTTTCATCGAAGGACTCTTTTAGAACAATCATGGCTCTTGTTGCACAGTATGATATGGAACTCCATCAAATGAATGTCAAAACGACATTTCTCAATGGAGACATTGATGAGATAATTTATATGGTGCAACCAAAAAACTTTGTATCAGGAGACTCAAAGAAAATGGTTTGCAAATTGACAAAATCCATTTATGGGTTAAAGCAACTTCTCGTCAATAGTACCATAAATTTCATCAAGTAATTCTCTCATTTAATTTTGAAGTGAATGTAGTTGATGATTGTGTGTATCATAAGTTCAGTGGGAGTAAATATATTTTTCTGGTTTTGTATGTGGATGACATTTTGCTTGCCACAAATAATATAGGCATGTTGCACGAAACCAAAAGACTTCTATCAAGCAATTTTCAAATGAAAGATCTTGATGATGCCTCCTTTGTATTGGGAATCCAGATACATCGAGATCGTTCTCAGGGTATCCTTGGATTATCACAAAGGAGCTATATCGATAAAGTACTTAAAAGATTTGGCATACAAAATTGCAAACCAGGTGATACCCCTGTCGCTAAAGGAGATAAATTCAATATTAATCAGTGCCCAAAAGGAAACCTTGAAGTTGAAGAGATGCAGAAGATTCCTTATGCTTTGGTTGTAGGGAGTCTAATGTATGCTCAAGTTTGTACGCGTCCGGATATTGCGTACATTATTAGAGTGTTAGGCAGATATTTAAGCAACCCGAGTATGGATCATTGGAAAGCAGCCAAAAGGGTTATGAGATATCTTAAAAAAACAAAGGATTACATGCTCACATATAGGAGATCAGATCATTTTGAGATCATTGGGTATTCTGACTCCGACTTTGCTGGATGCCAAGATAGTAAAAGATCCACTTCGGGCTATGTATATTTGTTAGGTGGATGAGCTATTTCTTGGAGAAGTGCAAAATAGACACTCATAGCTTCTTCTACCATGGCAGCATAATTTATAGCATGTTATGAAGCATTCAATCATAGGATATGGCTGAAAAATTATCACTGGGCTACGCATATTGGAAGGAATTGAAAGACTGCTAAAGTTATTTTGTAACAACAAGTCAGCCGTATTGTATTCCAACAACAATAGGAGCTCGATCAAGTCAAAGCATATTGACATCAAGTTCCTGCTTGTAAAGAGTACATAGTGGTCAGATTTCTATAGAGCATATAGGGACAAACTCCATGGTTGCAGATCCCCTTATAAAGGGTGTGTCGTCCAAGGTCTTTCATAAGCATACTGCTCACATGGGCGTTATAGAGCATGACGATGCTTAGATTTAGTGGGAGTTTGTATTGCTTCTATTTTATGCTTTATGTTTGGTTTGTACACACTTATGTGTTTAGATATTTTCTGATCAGAAAGAAAGTATTTTATTCAGTTCAGTACACTAAAGTATTTCATTCAGTTTAGTACACTCTGTACAATTATGTTAAAGTTTTGATCTCACTCAAGTTTAAGGACCAGTTAGAAATAGGCATATTAAGATCACATTACATGTAATTTTCATGCTACACATCCACATCATGATCCATGTCATTCAGTTGTGTCAACATACGTGACCATTGATGGGTCGAGTTATGATAGATATAACAAAGGCCGCTTTGATCCTATGTTGGTATGGTTGATGGACCGGATTGGTTATAGATACATTTCAGTAATAACAGTAAAATTGAGCTCATTTGGTTATTTTTGCAACATAATTATAAGGTTACACATATAGCCCAGTAGGAGATTATTGGATTTTTTAATTCAACATTGGGCTTATATGTGAAATAATTATGTGTTGCGGACTGTCAAATAAGATTAAGCCCAATTAAAAGTGATGAGGTTTAGTAATTTGGGCTTTAATGTATCTGATTAGGTGTGACCCTTTAATGTGTAGAGACCTAAGGGATTATTTCTGTTTTTATGATGGGCTAAAATAGGAATATCAAAAGATAATGATGAGATTATCTATATATAGCGGTTATAATCACACGACCTTCTTCTATGAATCCAATCATCAGAAAGAATAGCCTAGAAAGAAAATTCTAAAGGGCTCTCTAGGAGTGCGTATTGATTTGGAAGGCCAACCGCAGGACTCTGGAGAGCAATCCGCATGACTCTGGAGAGCAATCAAGCAAGATGAATTCAGGTACGCTTTCCTTTATGTTTATTGGTTCTTGATGATTTAACATGAATGATCCTTGGGTTTTATAATGATGGTCTTTACCAAAGGTTTGGATCTAATTACAACAATTTGGAATATAAAAAAGGGCATAAAAATGCAAGATTTTTTTATGTTAATGCAAAGAAAAGACTACTGACATCATGTTCTTGCGGTCTCTTTCCAAATTAAGCATCTCCTGGATCATTTTCTTGATCAACTTGTATAATAGATGATCAAAATAACTAAAGATCCTATCAAAAAGTCAAGAATTCGAGCAGTTGGAATAACAAAAGCAAGAATTTCATAGACTCAATCAGTACATAATCATCAAAATAACTAAAGATCGTATCTGAAACTCAACAATTCGAGCAGTTGGAATAACAAAGGAAAGAATTTCATGGATTCAATTCTATCGAGAAGAAGCGATCGATCAACCAACAAATCTTGTTTCAAGATTCAGCCGAGAAGGATAAAATCTTCAAGAAATTCATCTAATACTCTACCCGTTTCTTCATATCCGTATAGTTCGCACGCAACTGATGCATCTCCCGTATCAAAGGACGCATCTCGTCATGCGGCACGGAAGAATTTCGCCGTTCCAATTCACTTAACGTTTTAATGCAGTCCAGCAACTCCTTGTTGGAGTTCGCGGCTTCAATCTATTACGTCGCGGTTCCAAAAACAAAGAAAACAAAAGAACTATCTACATAAGCAAGAACCTTTCGTAAAGAAATCATAAGACAAGAAAACTACGAATCTGAGAAGAAGGAACGCGAACCTCTCGCGTTTTAACGAGTCGGCTCAGATTCTCCTTGGATTTCTCGAGATGAGAAAGCCGTTCTTCGAGTTTGCGACGCTGCTTCTGGCAGGCGAGGAGCCTCGACTCCATCTCGGTGACAGGCTCAAGAGGAGGGGTTGGAGAAACCCAGAGAACAAGAGGCTCAGGGATTTATTTTAATTTACAATTTATTTTACTCCTATTAATAGGACCATTACGGTTTAAGCTCCCGAGGCTCCGGTCTCAAAGCCCGGTCCAATCCATCAGAGGGGTTGGAACCTATTTGACATGGCGCAAGTTAAAGTATATTTACACAGGGTTGAATGTTTAGGGATATGGATGAATTAGATAATAAATTATATACATTAATATAAAGTAGTTCATTATAATTTATAAATAATTGTTATCACTATAACATAATTTTGTGGCAGTTAAAAAAAATACTTAAGTCAACTCATTTCCTAATCATTTTGATGGAAGTCAATATTCTAAATGATAAATCTCATTATAATTATTTGTTATTATAATAAAATTATGATCTTTATGTGCCCAATCTTTTTGCTTCTATAATTATTTTCCAAACCTACTTGACCAAAAATATATTGAAGTGAAAAAGAAATAATAGTTTAAACCAGCTAGTATTTGCCTTCACAATGGAAAATAACATATTATAATAAAAATAGTTTTAATAGAGTAGCGATGATGCTAAGCTGGTTGTTATTCCTTTTATAAATTGATTGTTGCAAGAATGTATCATTTAAATAATATTTTTCATACAAATTTACTTAAATTAATAAAATAATGACTCAACATATATCTTGCTTTGAAAGCATTATAAAAATTGGATTTTTACATGCATATCTTTATAAATAAGAAATTAAATATGTATCCTCATAAATTTATAGTTTAGCTATATTCTTGTAAATTATTCCTTTTCGTGTGTGTATATATATATATACATATACATATATATACATACATATATCTTATCATAGGCATATCATTCAACATTAACAAATGAGCTATTTAAACTTGAAGTGATTGCAATACCCACTTGCTCAATAAGGATAGATGAATAAAAAGAAATAATTTGCAATTATATATGCAAATGATGAATTTCAGGGATTTACATATAATATTTAATATTTATTAAGTATATAGATAAAAATTTAATTAATGATAATTAAACTAATGTCATCAAGAAAATTATGACATCCGAAGTAGACATGCAATAAGAAATAATTTATATGGATATACATAAAATAAATAGATTTATGAAGATATGCATCTAATTTATAATATTTACAAAAGTATATAAAAAAATTGCAATAATTATTAATTTCAAACCTTGTTGTGTTCATAGGAATGGATCATTCAAATTATCTAAATGTTTGGATGGATCATTCAAACCTTGTTTCTACATTCACTTTTATGTAGCTGTGAACCTTGAGAGCTATAATTTAGTAGTGCACTCCTATTCAAAGGTGCACTCTTACTAGCTTGTATCAGTGGTGCACTCTTACTAAAATTGCACTCTCACTAGGCGGTAGTCCATTCTTAATATCTATGGCGATCTCATATGAGGTTGTAACCCCCCACCATCATCGCTGGATGATAGAGGACCATCCTAAATATCATATAGCTTAAGATCTCATCTATTCTAACCAATGCTTAGAGATTTCTTCTCTAGGAATTAAACATTGTGTGACTCCATCTCAATCATACCCCTATCAAGATGTTCATCATACATTACGTATCCCTTTAAACTCTTAAAATATCTAATGAACACGTACTTGCTTGCCTTAGGTCCAAGCTTACCATACTTATGGGATGAATTATGAGCATATGCAACTAATCTATAAGGGCATAAATTCTCTAAATTAGATTTTGAGCTATTCCATAACTCATAGAGAGCAGAAGGCATAGTCCTTTTTCCTTGCAGATGGCCTTAAACTGCTCAAATAAATATTGGCATCCTCTATTGCTATGAAGAACTCTCAATGCCCTCTCCTTCTAATTCTCGACCTCACGTACAAAGAATTCGAAGCAATTTAGTGTTTTAGACTAATGAGAATTTAGATATTGTTATCAAACCATAAATAATCATCCATAAATGTAAGAAAGTAGGATGTGTCGTGGCATACCCTAACATTCATAGGTCAGCAGATGTTTGAGTGTACTAACTCTAAAGGATGGTTTATCCTAATAACCTTACCAAAGGATTCCTGCTAGCTTTTCCCATCAAACAAGGCTCACACACAAGTAAGGTAACCTTAGCGAGAGACCTAATAGGCCTTCTCTAGCTAACTTGACCATCCTTTCTTCACCTATGTGGCCAAGCCTAGCACGTTATCTTATACATTTGACATTATTATCAATTGAAGCTATACAAAAGAGGAATAAGATAAATTGTAATCTAAGTCTAATTTAAACCATCAACCAAAAAACATATCCAAAAAGTGAACTACCAAGATAAATATCCAACCGATTACTATCAAAATGAAAAGAGAATCTTAAGCCTAATCAAGCTAAAGTTGAGCAAAGATTGCACCAAACTCTAGGAGCATAAAGCACATCATGTAAAAGTAGAATGCACCACTTACTCATCTTGAGCTGGTATACTCGAACTCCCAATACTTCCTCTTGTATCTCATTCCTCAACATGGCATTGTGCGCCACCTAGAACTTGATGTTAATCCATAAAATAAATTTGATCCTTCACTACATGTTTTATTGCCCTTACATCCACAATCCAATCAAGCAAAATATGAGCAATTGCTGCATAAGCAACTGCTGCATGTGAATACACAAAAGAGTTAGATGAAGAGGATACTTTCTTTCGCTCAATGCAATTATGAGTGAAGTTCCCCTTCTTCCAACAATTATAGTATTTGACTTTGGCCATGTCTTTCTTTGCCCCACATTTGCTTGTACACTACTTGGCAACTCTACCCTATGGTATCTGGTTTTTTGCCTTTTGCTTAGAATTCTTAATTTGTCCTCTACATCTTGGCCTATTTGCACCATATTACCCCATTTGGACGGCATGAATAATGTTGGCCCAGATGGCAACCCAAGAGGGAGGGGTGAATTGGGTTCTTAAAAAATTTAGCTCTTTAAAACTATGTGCTTTGAAATAAAAGAGATTGAGTGCAAGATAAATGCTAAGCACAAATAATGAGATAAAAAGAGAGAGAGACAAAGCACGATAAACACAAAGATTTTATAGTGGTTCGGTGTATCCAACACCTATGTCCACTCCTAAGTAGCACTTGGGCCCACACTATAATCCACTTGATTACAACCGAGTTGTTTTACAATCTCACAGCTTAAAACTTGTTGTTTCCTCTGGGATCACAACGAAACCAGCTGGTTTTACCAGGCTCACCAGCATAAAACTCAACCACAAGCTATCCTTAGCTTGTCCCAAGGTATACTACCTCCACTATTTCAATCCCCTGATTGAATTAACAAACACAAATAGAAAATAGAGTTTAGAATACAAAACAGCTCCTTAAACGAGAAAATATGAAAATAAATAAACAAGGATAGGAAAGCTTGATAGAAGCGTTTTGAAAGCAAGCTTTTCTTCTTTCTTCTTTTCCTCTTCTTCTTTGAAAGATTGAATGAGGGCCTCTGCTCAAATTCTTCACTAAAAGTGCAGTTGAGAAGTTGAGGATTTGGGGCTTTTGCTTTCTTTCTTCTAACGTTGGAAATCTTCTTGATTTGATCTTGAGAAGCTTGTGGATTTCTCTTTGAACTTTTTGGGATTGATGGATTTGAGCTCTGAGTCTTTCCTCTTTGATTTCTCTCTCAAAATGTTTCAAATTTTTTCAGTCTCTAGTCTCTCTTTTCTTTTTTTTTTTTCAACGGATGGTTCCCCCTTTTTATAGATCTCTTAATCCAAGTTTAGGTGGAAAATATAGTTGTTATGAGATGCTTGGATACTTCTACACACAAAGCAAAATAGCCATTAAGATTAGGTAGAAAAAATATTACTGTTGGAGTCCGTTCTGACAATGTAAAATCTGTTCCTGACAGGTTGGATTTGGCTCCAACTTTTCAGGTGTCGGCTCCAGATCGGGTGTCCAAAAATAGCAAAAAAAAAGTTATTGAGGAGTTGGCTCCGAGAAAGTTAAGTGTCGGCTCGTCGCTTTCGGGAGTTGACTCTGGAATCCAAGAGTGTCAGCTCCAGAAATGTCCATAAAAACACATTCTCTGTTCTCAGGTTAGAGTCAGCTCCAGAAACTCAGGTATCGGCTCCCGAACTCTCAGGTGTCGGCTCCCGAATTTTAGGTGTCAGCTTCGAAAACTGAAACAGAATACACTTCTCTGTATCTCAGGTTGGAGTCGGCTTCGAAACTCTGGGTGTTGACTCCGGACCGTGCCAAAAATTCAGAAATCTTCTGATACGCCTTAGGGTTAGCTCCTGACTATTTGGGTGTCGACTCTAAGTTCTAAACTTTGAAAATTTTCTTTAAAATTTGATTCAAAACTTATTCCATTATTCCTTTTGATTGATTAAACATTTTTAATCCCTGAAACACTTATTAAATCTGTCAGAAACATAGTGAATATACTCATGTCTTTTGTTAATCATCAAAATCAATAATTGGATCAACAATCTCTCCCTTTTTATGATTATAAAAACATTGAGTATATGCATGATTAAACAATAAAAATTTCAAATAAAATTTCTTAAATATTTAGTTCTCATAGGTAAGCTTCCCCTGAATGAAGTAGCTCCCCCTATGATACTCAATTTAACATCTTTTCTTCCCTTTAACAATAAACGCATATACAATATCAATTACTTCTCATATGAGTTTAATTGGTATGTTTAATGTTTGATACCAATTAAACTGTCATATCAAATTAAGTCAATTAAGCTTCTTCCTTTCAATGCACATATAGAATTGTCAATTACTTCTCCCCTATATACAATCAATTAAATACCAATTGATTAAGCTTATTTGTTCCAATGCATATACAAATATCAAATACTTCTCTCCCTTTTTTGTAATCAACAAAAAGGTTAAGAAGTTTTAAATTAAATGACAAAATTAAGAGATGCTTTAAAGATCAAATGATATTCATTAAGTATCAAAAAGTTCATTACATACTTCACAAAGTCAAGCATACCATCATATTACATAAAAAAAACTTCATTACATCAAAATTTCAGTAACAAGTAAATCAACATCAAACTAAAGCAAATAAACATCAAATCCCAAATCTTCTTTTGAGTTCTGCTAGAATCTTGCCCATCCCTTCACTTTGAGTAGCAATGAATTAATTTAGTCTCCTATCAAAGAATCCAGATACAACAACGATCTTCTCTTGTAACTCAGCATTGCATTTGGAATATGTTTCTGAATCGCCTTCAATCTCTTTAAGTTCTTCAAAAATATTCTTGAGATCATTCTTCAAAGATTCTGCGGAAGCTCCAAGGGTGGATTCAATTTTGCTAACTCTCTCATCCAAAGAATAGAATAATTCTCTTAAACCCATCATACTGCTGTCAATTTCAGCCTTCATTTCTTATTTTTGAGTACTAAATAATCCTTTAAGTTGCTCCATCTAAACATAAAAAAAACCAACAGAAGGAACAGATACTGGTATATGCAGGGACGAAAGTAGGTGCCGATGGTGGTGATGATCTGCTAGGTTCTGGTGAAGAATGCCTCACTGAAGGACCTACCTCAAAAGGTGTAGTGGCTCCAATGTCAGCCGTTCTCTCATCCAAATTACCCTTTCTTTCCCATCTACCATCCACTTTCACAAATCACATTCTATGCATAGTAGCAAGGCTATAATAATTAGTGTGTCTAAGGTTCTTCAAAGGTTCATTCTCAGAGATAACAACTCCTTGACTTCTAAATGCCATGGTTAGGACCATCCCATAAGGCAATGAAGATCTCCTCTTGCCCTTGGCCTCAGCCATGTACCATATCATCATTCCTACTAAATTGATTGGTTGACCCATCAATATACTGTCCATTAACAATATGTCTCGCTCTGAGACATACTCAAATCGTCCAGTCTAGGGAAATAGGATCCTACCACATATGTTATGTAACAGTCTAAGTTCAAGAGGCAACTGATTTGCCCTAATTTCTTCAAAATCAGTGAAATCTCTACCCAACATCCTCGATAATGCTCCTGCTCTGTCACTATGACTAGTAGCAATCATCCCTCCAATAAGGATTTCTAAAATATTTCCTAAAATCTTGAAAGTGAGATGGATTCTCTTTTCTCTTACCATACTCACTAATCCACCATCTCCCCTTGATAAATTGAAGTAAAATTCCTTTACAAGAGCCGGATAAGTAGGTACGTCTAAGGAACAAACCTTATCCCAACCAAGTTCCTTGATTTGTCTACCAATTGCAAAACCCTCGGCTTCAAAGAACTCAAAATCTATCTTCCTTCCCATGATTATGATTCGGCCAACTAGGGTATCTATTTGTGGAGAGAAGGGGCTAGGATTGTTAGAGTGCGTTGAAGAAGAATCATCACTCAGTGTAGGTTCACGGACAGGGCGCCGCACCATCCGCTTCCTTGTAGTTACGGGAGCTTCAAAGATCGATCCCCTATGCTAGGTGCCATAGGAATCTTAATGAATGGTTGATTTGATGAATATTTAGTTTTGGGAGGCTTGGAGAGGTTTTGAAAAGGTTTGGAGATGATTGGGGATGAGAAGGTGTCGACTCTGCCCTAATATAATCAATTTGGGGCCACCAGGTGTTGACTCCCGCAAAGTCGGGTGTCGACTCCAAGTCGCTAACACTGTTAGCGCCCGAGCTGGAGTCGGCTCGCTTAAGCGGGTGTCGGCTCCAAGGTCACAGACCGTGAGCGACACAGATGAGGTGTCGACTCCACTAACTAGGGTGTCGACTTTACTGACAGTTTTAGAAAATAAATGAGAGTTTCAAGATCCAAAAACTTATCGAAATAGAATCAATAAAATTTTAATAAAATCTTTGGAATGTTATGAATCGAATGGTTGAATTATCTAGATGAATTTTCCTTAGAATCATGAAAGGATTTTCAAGAAATTAACTGAACTCTAGATAATCAATTTTAAGGGTTTCAAAATCATTCCAGAGGATCACAAATCCCTAATTCTCCTCTAAGATAACAAAATCTCTCTTCACTCAAAGGTTTTGTAAATATGTTAGCTAATTGTTCCTCAGTACAACATAATCAAGATAAATTTCATCATTAGCTACATGTTCTCTAATGAAGTGATATCTAATTTTAATGTGCTTAGTTCTTGAATGTTGGATTGGGTTTTTTGTTAAGTTTATTGCACTAGTGTTGTCACATTTAATAGGGGTTTTATCAAGTGTTATGCCATAATCTTAAGTTATCGCTTAATCCAAAGGATTTGAGCACAGCAACTTTCAGCTGCAACATATTCTGCTTCAGCAGTAGATAATGCAACCGAATTTTGCTTTTTGCTAAACCAAGAGATTAAGTTACTTCCTAAAAATTGACATGCACCACTTGTACTCTTTCTATCTATTTACATCAGCATAGTCAGAATCAGAACATGCAATCAAATTTAATGTTGAGTCTCTAGAGTACCATAATCCTACATTTTTAGTTCACTTAAATATCTTAGTATTCTTTTTACAGCGATTAAATAAGATTCTTTAGGTTCTGATTGAAATCTAGCACATAAACAAACAAAATATATATCTAGGTCTGCTTGCAGTTAAATAAAGTATAGATTCGATCATACCTCTATAATGCTTTTGATCAACTTTCTTACCATCTTCATCTTTGTCCAATTTGCATGAAGGACTCATAGGTGTTCCAAGGGGTTTGATTGATTCTATTCCAAACTTCTTGAGAATTTCCTTTGTGTACTTTGTTTGGTTGATGAAAATCCCCTCTTTGCTTTGTTTGATTTGAAGTCCTAGGAAGAAATTGAGTTCTCCCATCATGCTCATCTCGAATTCTCCCTGCATTAGCTTAGCAAACTCTTAACATAGAAGATTGTTAGTAGCACCGAATACAATATCATCTACATATATTTGTACTACTAATAAATCTTTATCTTTTCTTTTCAAAATAGAGTTTTATCTACATTTCCTCTAGTAAAAACATTTTCATTAGAAATTTACTTAACCTATCATACCAAGCTCTAGGTGCTTGTTTTAAACCATATAGTGCTTTGTGTAATTTAAAAACATGATTTGGAAATTCATGATCTTCAAAACCAGATGGTTGTTCTACAAAAACTTCTTCATTTATAAAACTATTTAAAAATGCACTTTTAACATCCATTTGAAATAAATTGATATTCATATGACATGCAAATGCAAGTAATAATCTAATTGCCTCTAATCTAGCTACATGTGCAAAAGTTTCATCAAAATCAATTCTTCTTCTTGATTATATCCTTTTGCAACTAATCTAGCTTTATTTCTAATTACTATGCCATTTTCATCTAACTTATTTCTAAATACCCATTTAGATCCTATAACAGAATGACCTTTAGGACTATCAACTAAGGACCATACATTATTCCTAGTAAATTAATTTAATTCCTCTTGCATAGCTAGCATCCAATTACTATCTTTTTCAGCTTTTTCAATGGTTTTAGGTTCAATTTGAGATACAAATGCAAGATGATTATTGATATTTCTCATTGATGATCTAGTTCTTACACCTTGAGATGGATCACCTATAATCAGTTCCTTTGGATGACCATAGGCATATCTCCAATCTCTAGGAAGATCTACCTTATTATAATTAGTATCAATAACATCAACCCTAGGTGAATCATCATCTTTAGCTTCTTGTTCATGATCTGAAGATACATCTATATTTAATTTTTCAATATCTCTTTCTAGCAAATTTGTATCTTCCTCATCATCAACCTTTTCTGAACTTGATGCTAAAGACTCATCAAAGACTACATGAATAGATTCTTCTACAATTAATGATTTCTTGTTAAATATTCTCTATAGACTTTACTAGTTGTTGAATATCCTAAGAATATACCTTCATCAGATTTTGCATCAAATTTTCCTGAGTTATTCTTACCATTATTATGAATGAAACATTTACAACCAAATGCATGAAAATAACTAATGTTAGGTTTCCTATTATTCCATAATTCATAAGGAGTTTTCTTAAAAATTGGCCTAATTAAAGCTCTATTAAGGATGTAATATGCCATGTTTATAGCTTCCGCCCAAAAGTATTTTGGTAGATTGCTTTCACATAGCATGGTATGTGCCATGTCTTCTAAAGTTCTATTTTTTCTTTCTACAACTCCATTTTGCTGTGGTGTTCTAGGTGAGGAGCCTACTTTATTTGTGACCGAGAAGGGCGTCTACTACTACAAGGCAATGCCCTTCGGATTGAAGAATGCAGGGGCACGTACCGAAGACTAATGAACAAGATCTTCGAGGATCAGGTCAAGCGCAACATGAAGGTATACGTGGATGACATGCTGACCAAAAGTATCCGCAGCGACAACCATGTTGCTGACCTAGCAAAGACCATCGGCAACCTCTGCCAATTCCAGATGAGGCTGAACCCTCGCAAGTGTGCTTTCGAGGTCACGGCGGGCAAGTTCCTGGGGTTCTTGGTGACCCAACGAGGGATCGAGGCGAACCCTGACAATATCCATGCCATCTTTGACGTGAGACCTCCAGCCAACAAGAAGGAGGTGCAGCGCCTAACCAGAAAGGTAGAAGCCCTGAGTCAATTCCTATCAAGGTCTGTAGAGTGATGTCTGCCCTTCTTCGAGGCATTGCAAAAGATAAACGGATTCGAATGGATGGAGAAGTGCAAAGAGCTTTCAAAGAGCTAAAGGAGTTCCTGTCAACCCCGTCATTGCAATCGAAGCCGATGAAGGGAGAGGACCTCTTCTTGTACCTCATAGCCTCCCAAGAGGCAGTCGGCTCAATCCTTATCCATCTGGACCCTGACGGGATGCAAAGACCAATCTACTACACTAGCAAAGTGCTTTATGATGCAAAGACCATATTTCCAAGACTGAAAAAAATTATTTTCGCACTAATAGTCTCCGCTCAGCGTCTCAAGCCATACTTCCAAGCCCACTCGATCATTGTGCTCATGGACCAACTGCTAAAGGCAATCTTATCTCGTCCTGACACCTTTGATCGACTGGCAAAGTGGGCGGTCAAGCTGGAGGAGTTTGACTTGTCATTTCGACCGTGATCGGCCATGAAGTCCCAAATCCTAGTGGACTTCCTGATCGAATGTACTTGGGCTGAGGAGCAATCGAAGGAGCTCTGCATATCTCCATTAGGCATTTCGTTCAAGGAGTGGGGAAGGACTGGATCCTCCACGTGGATGGCGCATCGAACTCCCAGGAAAGCGAGGCAGGCCTCATCCTCGCAAGTCCAGAGGGGATGATAATGGAGTATGCCCTAGGGTTTCTCTTTCCTACTACCAATAATCAAGCCGAGTATGAGGCCTTGCTAGCCGAGATGAGACTTGTTAGGGAGCTCAAGGTGGAGTACCTCAGAGCCTTCACCAACTCCCAACTCATCTCTGGACAAATAGCTAGAGAGTACAAGCCCAGAATCCCACCATGTCCCATTGTCTGAGTAAGGTCCAATTACAGACCTTATTTTTAACTCGTTTTAGTGTCAACTACATCCCCAAAGGCGAGAATGCCAGAGCCGATGCATTATCCAGCCTAGCCACCTCGACCAATGGGGCCCTGGGGAGGACATATGTGGAGCGCTTGGAAGTCCCGAGCATCGAGGTAGCGAAGGAGGCCCTGCCGGTAAACCAAGAGCCTACATGGATGGATGCTTACATCCGATACCTCACCAACGAAACTCTCCCCGAGGACCCTGCATAGGCCAAGCTACTTAAACGGTGAGCTCCCAAGTTTCTCATACTGGACGGGCGACTATACCGAAGGTCCTTCTTGTACCCAATCCATATGTGTATCGGCCCTGCAGATGCCAACTACAAAGGAATTTGCGGGAGCCATCTAGAGGGCAGAGCGCTAGTACACAAGGCTCTACGCCAGGGGTACTACTGGCTCACTATAAGGGAGGACGCTGCCGAGCTAGTTCAGAAGTGCGACAGTTGTCAGCGATATGCCAACATCCAGAGATAGCCGATCTCTCAGCTGAGCCCTTTGATGGCCCCATGGCCCTTTGCCCAGTGGAGGATGGACATTCTTGGACCATTCCCTCCGGCCTCCAATCAGCGGAGGTTTCTACTTATCGCCATCAACCACTTACCAAGTGGGTGGAGGTCAAGGCGCTAGCAAAGATCACCGAGGGCAAGGTAAGATCCTTCTTCTGGAAGTCCATCATCTGCCGATTCGGGCTCTCCTACACCATCATCATCGATAACGGTCGACAATTCGATAACACCCCCTTCAAAGGATTTTGCGCCGACTTAGGCATCTGCCAATGGTTTACCTATGTTAGCCATCCACAAACAAATGGAGCGACAGAGGTGACAAACCGCACCATCCTCCAAGGGCTCAGAACGTGGCTGGATGACTTGAAAGGAAGATGGATGGAGGAGCTTCTTAATGTGCTGTGGGCCTATCACACGACACTACGGGCTCCCATCGGAGAGACCCCCTTCAGGTCCAAAGCAGTCATCCCTATGGAAATTAGCATCCCAAGTCCTCGAGTGGAGTCATATAATGAGGAGGACAACTCGAACCGACTGCGGGCCAATCTTGACCTTGTCGAGGAGGTGCATGACCGAACGCAACTCAGGATAGCTACGTATTGCCAGAGAGCCGCCAAGTACTACAACGCTCGTGTTTGCCCTAGGGCATTCCTTTCAGAAGACTTGGTCCTCAAATGAACTGAGGTCTCAAGGCCCATGGAGGGGGAAAGCTATCACCAAACTGGAAAGGATCCTACCTGGTCACCGAAGCCTCCTCATGGAGCATACCAGATCGAGGGACTTGATGGGAAGCCACTCCTTCACACCTGGAATTCTAATAACCTCCATCGGTACTACCAGTAATCCAAAGCCCAACCTCGGTCGGCACCTGAAGCCTGAGGCCAGCTCAGTACCAAAGCCCAACCTTGGTCAGCACCTCAAGCCCGAGGCCAGCTCAGCACCAAAGACTGACCTCAATCGGCACCTCAAGCTCGAGGCTAGCTTGGCACCAAAGGCCGACCTCGATCGGCACCTCAAGCCCAAGGCCAACTCAACACCAAACCCCGACCTCGATCGGCACCTCAAGCTCGAGGCTAGCTCGGCACCAAAGCCCGACCTCGGCCGACACCTCAAGCCCGAGGCTAGCTTGGTACCAAAGCCTGACCTCGGTCGACACCTCAAGCCCGAGGCCAGCTCAACACCGAAGCCTGACCTCGGTCGGCACCTGAAGCCCGAGGCTAACTCAGCACCAAAGCCCGACCTCAGTCAGTACTAAGGCCCAGTAACAAATCAACATCATAGACCTACTACAAAATCAACACCCAAGGTCAACCTCGAGTCTTCACAAAGACCAATTTAGAGTTAGCCTCGGTATTTACTCTGGGATCCACTCTGGCACTACAACTAAGCACCGTCCCGAGCCCACTTACAGCAAGCAAACGAGTACTTCGACCTCACCAAGACTAGTGCAACCCTATCGGGGGTCCTACAAGTATGGACTAAGGGAAGAATATGCTATATAGAGCTAAGTATCCGGAGAAGTTTTCAAAGGCTTAGAAAATTCAAGAAAAAAAAAGCAACAATTTTCATTGCTTGTCAAATGTCTACAAAATGCCGACTCAAGTTGAACTTTGATACAATGATAACAAAAGAAAAAAGGAAAAGTACAGCAGGAGACTCTCAGGTATTGGCTGGCACGGATCCATCACCAGTTGGCTCCTCTGACTCCTTGCCGGCGTCAGGCTCGAAATCATTGAGGATCGCAATGCTGGAGACCCTCGCAGCCTTCCCTTTGCCATCTTGGAAGCCCTGGAGATAAGCGTCCATGGAGGCCTCCGCCAGCTCGTCAGCAAAGGCAGCGAAGCCTCAAATCGCTCAACTGCCTCTGTTGCCACCCCCTCCGCCGCTGCAGCCCTTCCCTTGGTGTCTCGCGCCCTTTGAAAGCTTCATTCTCTCGGGCAATAGCATCGGTGACCTTGCCATCAGCATCGACAGCCCTGGCAACTGCCATCCGAGCGACCTCCTCGGTGCTCTGGCCTGCCCTTCGAGCTCCCTCACCTCCTAGATGACCATGTCCAGTTGGTGCCGACGGGCCATCAGCTCGGCCGTTGTCTCCTCCAACTCTTCCTCAGTAGCGCGGGCACGCTCGAGGTTGATTGTGCCCTGCCACCTGACCTCCTCGACCTCCTCTTGGAGCACCCCTAGAGTCCTCTTGGCCTCCTCGGCCTCCCTTCGGGCCACCTCCAGCGCGTGCTCGGCCTTCTCTGCCCAGGCTAGGGCACCGAAGGTCTCCTGGTGGGCATGGTCACTTCGGAGGGCGATCCTTCAGGGCCAACAGGGAGTTCAGTGCCTGCACATGGAAAGTCTCCGTCAGTACATAGTGAAGCAAAAAAATGACTCACAGGGGAGAAATTACTTACCCACAAATGCACCGCGAAGGCATCCTGGAGGATAGTGGAGGCGTTCAGCTGGCTGAACTCTGCCTGGAGCTCTGGCATGCAAGTGCTGGCCAACCGCCGTTCTGCCATGTGGCCGCAGTTCAGGAGGGATGCCTAGGAAAGGATCGCCTCAATCCTCCACCCCCTGCGGGCTCGGCCAAGGCCGAGGGTGCGAACGTCGCTTCAGGAGCCGGCGACACTCCTTCGCCATCCTCGCTGGTCGGGCATCCTCTGCGACTGCCTTGATCGGTACCGCAGCATCCCTAATCACCAGTGGGCCCTCTTCTGGGAATGGCGTGGTCACAAGGTGGGCCAGCCCCACACCCACGATGGCCGACTCCATGCTCAAATGGACAATCATGGTCCTCGGCTCCGTTGGTGGCATGTTGGCTATAAGATCTATCAGCGGGGCAATTGACGAGGCAACCTCCTAGCCCACCTGTTGGCCACTAGAAGGAGGAGCAGGGACTGAGACCGATGCCTCTTCCTCGATCCTCCTACATCATCGGCGACCCTTCACCTCTTCGCGACCGCCCTCATCAGCATCTCGGTTGGCAGCCTCATATCTGCATAAGTTAGAGCCGATATTAAAAAAAAAAAAAAAAGAAGAAGAAGAAAGAGAAAGAAGGACAAGGGAAGGGTCTTCGTGGCTGCTCACCACTGCTCGGGACGATGCCTACGAGCTTGAGGTTCTCCTCCAACAGGATATCATGGCAGCGGGGGACCACGGTGGTTCGCAGCTGGTCAAATGCCTCCTGGTCCCTTGGGACCACCGACAAGTTTTTGTTGGGCCCTAGGTGCGGATTCCCCTAACTTGTTCTCATCCCCTCAAGGTCTGCGAAGAAAAATCGAGTCTTCCACCCTTGAAGGATGTGGGGAGACCCAATTTTATGGGTCGTCTAGGCCGGGGTTGGAACAATCACCAGTCCGACTGCTGGCGAAGGGTATAGAAGCAGCGGAATAAGGAAACCCTATTCTCTATGCCCTGAAGGTGGCACAGCACCAGGAATGCGAAAATAGTCTGAACGAAATTTGGGACCAACTATGCAGGCACTAAGGCATATCGGTGAAGAAGGTCAGTGATGAAGGGATGGAGGGGGAGTTGGAGGCCCGCCTTAAGGAACACCTCGCACATGGCGACTCTCCTAGGTCGAGAGAAAGTCACCCTATTGTCGTGTTAGTAAAATTATTGATAAATTATTTACCCAATTATTGATTTTGATGATTAATAAAAGCCATGAGTATATTCATTATGTTTCTGATAAATTTGATAAATGTTTCAGGTATTAAGATTGGTTGTTTATTCAAATGACACTTAGGAATCTATTTTGAATCAAGTTTAAATAGAATTTATTTAAGTTCAGAACTTGGAGTCGACACCTAGAACCATTAGAGCCGACTCCAGAATGTATCAGAGCAGTTATATATTTTTGGCACGGTTCAGAGTCAACACCTAGAGTTTTGGAGCCGACACCTGAGGTTTTGGAGCCAACACATGAATAGGTGGAGCCGACTCCAACCTGAGATACAGAGAAACTATTTCTACTTCAGTAGACGGAGTCGACACATGGATTTCGGGAGCCAACTCCAACCTGATTCACACAGACTTCATTTTCGGAGCATTTCTTGGAGCCGACAGTTCAGAAATCGGGAGTCGACTCCAGTCTGCAGAGAGTCAACACATTGCAAAGTTGGAGCCAACTCTACATCAAATCAATTTTTGCTATTTATGGAAACATCTGGAGCCGACACATGAAAAGTTGGAGCCGACTCCAACCTGACAAGGACGATTTTCAAAGTGCCAGATTGGACTCTAACAAATATATTTTCTCACCTAACTCTCAATGGATACATTTCTTTGCGTAAGGAAGGATCCAAGGTACTTGTAACGGCTATTTCTCACCTAATCTCAGATTAAGACTCTATAAAAGAAGGGATTCGACCGTTTGAATATAAGAACAGAAATAGAGGGAAAATAACAGAAAATCAAGAGAAATCCCCAATGAAAAAGAAAGAGAAAAATCTATGAGTCAAGCCTATCAATCCAAGAGTGATTCAAGAGAAATCCAAAGCCTTCAACGTTCAAAATCAGAGGATTTCAAAGGGAAAAGAAGAAGAGAAAAACCCTATTTCCTCAACGAGCTGTGTTAAAGATTCAACGATTCAATCCTTGTCAACCATTCAAAAAGAGAAGAAGAAAAGAAGAAAGAAGAAAAGCCTAACCTCAAATCGCTTCAAACAGGCTTTCTAATCTTTGTTACTATATTGCTTATTGCTCATTAAGGAGCTTTGCATTGTTGTAAACTTTAAATTAATTTGGTGTTTACTAATTCAACAGGAGGATTGAATTAGTGGAGGTAGTTTACCTCGGGAACAAGCTATATTAGCTTGGGTTTCGGTTTTGTGCTGGTGAACCCATGAAACTGGCTGGGTTCATTGTGATCCCATGTAAAACAAGTTGGAGTTGTGAGCTTGTAAAACAACTCAACTGTAATTAGTGGATTATAGTGTGGACCCAAGAGTTGCTTGGGAGTAGACGTAGGTGTAGGATACACCGAACCACTATAAATATCTTGTGTGTGACCCAATTATTGATTTTGATGATTAATAAAGGAATTGAGTATTTATTTGTTACTAATAAATTTAACAGTGTTTCAGGGCTTAAAAATATATGTTTAATCAAAGGCATCAAGAAAACATGTTTTGAATCAGTGCCAAAGGTAAGTTTCAAAATTCAGAGCCTGTAGTCGACACCTAGAAAGTCTGGAGCCGACCCCATGGCCAATCAAATGTCTTTCTGATTTTTGATATGGTCGGAGCCGACACCTTGAGTTTCGGAGCCGACACCCAGAGTTTTGGAGTCGACACTTAAGTGTCTGGAGCCGACTCCGACACGGGGATAGAACACATGATTTTTGACTACCTTGGAGCCGATACTTACAGTCTTTTGGAGCCGACACCTGAACATGGCGAGCCGACACCTTACTTTTTCGGAGCCGACTCCTCAACGAGCTCAGAACTTTCTATTTTTGGATACACGACTTGAGCCGGCACCTAAAAGTTAGAGCCGACTCCAACCTGTCAGGATTGGATTTTTAATTTGCCAGATCAGCTCAAACGGTAATATTTTCTTTACCTAACCCCTAACGGTTATATTTCATGTATGAAAAAACTTTCCAGGTACATTCCAACGGCTAGTTTCACACCCAAAAACGGATTAAACTGATCTATAAAAGGGGGAAGAGCGTTCGTTTGAAAAAAGAGAGGAAAAATGGAAAATATAGAGAAATCATATTGAAAAAATCCGAGAGGTCTGAGCAAGAAATCAAGAGAAAAGAATCCATGTTCAAATTCTTCCACTCCAAAAGCTCAAAGAGAAATCCAAGGCGTTCAACTTGAAAATCGAAGGATTTTCCAAAGAAGAAAAAGCCCTATTTTTTGTGATTTCCCAACTTCTCATCTGCAACATCTGTGAAGAATCAGAGCTGAGGCTTGATTCAACATCTCAAAAGAGAAGAGGAAAAGAAAGAAAGAAAGAAAAGCTCAAATCCAATCATCTTCAAATCAGGCTTTTCTAAACTTGTTTATTTACTTTGAATATTTGCTCATTTAAGGAGCTGTGTGTTATTGTAAACATTATTCTTTCTTGTTTTGCTAGTTTAATTAGGGGGATTGAATTAGTGGAGGTAGTATACCTCGAGACAAGCTTGATTAGCTTGTGTTAGGATTTTATGCTGGTGAGCCCGAAAAACCAGCTGGGTTCATTGTGATCATTGGAAAACACAAGTTTTGAGTTGTGATCTTGTAAAACAACTCGGCTGTAATCTAGTTGATTATAGTGTGGACCCAAGTGGAACTTGGGAGTGGACGTAGGTGTTGGATACACCGAACCACTATAAAATTCTTGTGTTTGCCGTGCTTTAATTGTCTCTCTCTCTATCTCTTCATTTGTGATTGAAATTCTTATAATTATTTCAAAGCCAATAGTTTTTAAAAGGTTAAATTTTTAAGAACCCAATTCACCCCCCTCTTGGGTTGCCATCTGGGTCAACAATTGGTATCAGAGCAAGTGCTCATTTGAATTTGGTCTAACGATCAAGAGCTAAAGATCCAAATGGCGGCT